>JAEIIH010033028.1:0-17721 GCA_018904745.1 Drosophila orosa | reverse complement strand
AAAATAAAGCATAGTTCTAATTTTTTACATACTTTTTTTTTTAATTGGTAAAAATAGTTTTTATTGAATTCTGATTGAGAGACGACCTCAGCAATTTGAATATTTATCTTATATTGAACGATCTCATCTTGTGAACTCATTTTTACTTTTGTTATGTATTTATGAAAAATACAACAAAACAGCATTCTAATTAAATTAAAAAAGAAATCATTTTTTAAAGTTTTTTCGATTAATCGATTTTTCTTTCTGAAAAGATCGAAAAGAATCGATACACTGAGAATCGATTTTTTGGTAGCTCTAGGAACAAGGAACAAGGGACAGTGGGACAATGACACACACATAGTCACCAAGTAATATATGGCACAAGTACAGAAAACTAAAAACAAAAAAGGTATTTACATTTACACTTTACACACGTCACACTTTACACACATCCCTCACCGCTCAGCAAAAGGAGGCCAGCAGCTGCTCCCTGATCAGCGTCCGCTGATACTGCCGGCTGCGCTCGTTCGCATTCTGCATGGAGAGGAGGACGCTGCGCACATTGCTGGGATCGGTGCCGCTGACCAGCATCTGGCCATAGGCATTCAGGATGGCCATAAAGTGAGCCGGAAGCAGGTTGTCGCTGCAGTTGAAGTTTCAGCCGGGGGCGGCGCCGGTGGCTGCTCCTGTGTGTCCGTTGGAGAGTTGGATGTTGTAGAAGAACTGCCACTTGCAGGTTAAAACCCTGTGGAAGAGCGCATAGAGCAGGCTGGTTATCTCGCTGTTATCCCTTCGCCGTATTCTGCTGCTGCAATAGCGGCAGTGTCTGCTGGGATACCCTGGGATACCCTGGGATACCCTGGGATACCCTGGGATACCCTGGGATACCCTGGGATACCCTGGGATACCCTGGGATACCCTGGGATACCCTGCTGCCCAGGGAGGCGCTGCCCGGCTGCTCCACAATCAGTTTGAACATCTGCAGCACCTTCTCCATGACGGCCAATCGGCTCCCTGCTGCTGACATAAATGAACAGCGTAATCATCTCCTTGATGGGGCAATGTTGGAGCATGCTGAGACTAAATTCCGCCATGGCTATGCTGCTCAGTCCGAAGCTATTGAAGATCATCAAAGCCTTGGTCCGAATGGGCTGGCCAGCATGTCCTTGGCATTGCCTCCGGTCGCCTTAAAGTACGCGATTAGCGCCCAGCATCAACTCAGCGTGGTGGTCATCACCTTGCTCTCGTTGGCCTGGCCAAATCCAGGTCCAGGAAGTTCTGCGCCAGCCCCTGGACATACTCGCGCAGCATCCACAGTCGGTGCTGATAGTCCTGCTCCTGCTCGGACACACACTTCCACGGCAGCACCATGTAGATGCACACCTGACGCAGCAGCTGGGCCCCAAGGCGGGAGCCCGCCTGCAGCAGGCTCTGGATTTGCGGGATCTTCAGCAGGCACTTGGGCCGTATCGCAGTCGAGATGAAGAACAGCAGCTCGGTGGACAATGGGCGAGGCGGCTACCAAGGAGCCGCTGCAGGCGAAGATGCCGCCCGGAATGAGCATTTTCCGAAAATAATTATATACTGTCATTAACTGGTAATTAGAAAGATGGCTATGATGGTTGCATTTGCAACGATAAAAATAAAAACAGCAGATTTAATGGATCAGTAATAGGTTTAATATCTTATAGAAATATCATTCATTAGTAAATAATAGGGATTTCCAAAATATCCCGCCCATTAACTTGTTTTAACTAATTAACTTGTATGAAAATATTTTGTTCTTCCAATTATTTTTCAACTTTTTTGGCATAACTTTATTTATAATACCATTTATTATTAGTATAGCCAACTTTTGCTGCCAAGAATTTCTCAAACCAGGCCAGGAGTAAGACAAGTATGTTGACCATGTATAAATTCCATAAGAAGCTTAAAAAAACTGTAATTTAATTTTTACATCCAAATTGCATTAGTATTATAAATTTCACCAAAAGGTATAACGAAACACTTAAAAAAAAAAACGATGGACGTGCAAAACTATTCCCACCTCGTAACTTTAAAAACACTCACCATGCCGGAAATTATTTCTAATCAAATTTCTGGCAATATTAAAATTAAAATGTATTAGAATTAAGATTCATAATTTCGAAATGTATTAGTAATATTAATTTGTGTACAGCTTTGACTCGATTGACTAGATTACCAGACAAATCAGTAACTTACATTGCGGGAATTAAGCAAATATTCAACTTTAGATTTTCGTAAGTCGTCTTTTAAGTTATCAAATGCAAAAATCGAGTAAATTTATTATTATTCAGTTAGATACAAAGCGAAAAAAGTTTTGCTTAGGCGTTTAGATTAGATTAGCTAAAAATATTATGAATTCTTAAAGTCAATCTTAAATTTCGTGAAATTTTAATTACGCGTAAATTTCTTAATAATAAATAAATAAATTGTGAATTCTAGTAGCTGCTCATTTTTGTCTCACATTTCAGTTATGAATTCATCCTGTACTTTCCTTCCAATCACGTTAAATTAATTTAATAAAGTAAAGTAATTAAATTAAAGTAATAAATTGTAATATTCTGAAGCAAAATAGTTATAAATTTTGATTTTTGAAATTTGCTTTTCGAAATATATACGAATATACGATTATATACCAAACAAAAAATTAAATCTTAGGCTTTAATTTTTACTTTAATATAGTAAATTATAACATTATTAACGTTCTATGCCGCGCTAAGAAGAATATGATTTTTTGTTTAGTATATTGCGTGACGAGTATTTTAGTTTATGAAATTTAACGAGTACAAGTTCTTTCTTTGTGCAGTTTTTTAAATGTTTTCTGAATTATATAAACAAATAATTTATATGATATCAATAACATAGAATGTGTGTAAATAAGATATAAATATTGCAATAGCTTTTCAATAACAATAATTCAAATTAATTAAATAACAAATAAGTTAAGGAAGCGGAAAAGGATGATGGAGCGGCAACAACAACCACTATTGGAAAATTGGACGACTAGCTGCTATCGATATTTCGTCTCACAACACGAACTATTTTGCCACCACTAACGAAAAATGTAAACAAACGAAAATTTAGCTATATAGCTAAACATTCAGCTATATAGCTAAGCAGTTGGCTATAAAGCTAAACATACGCTTAACAACACTGTGCGTTAGTGTTTAGTAGCAGTCGATAGTGGCGAAACCAAAATTAATTCTCAGAAGATGCTTACATTGCAGAAAATGTGTATTCAACTATTTTTACCAAAATCTATGTACATTTTTGTGCCAATAAACATCGTCTCAGAGCTTTTCCAGCATCCCTCGTGACTATCGATAGGCAACACTCGCGAGCAGTACCACTAACCAGCACTACTCGCATATACATACTGCATTGCCATTTTTATCATGGCGATTTCTTTTTGACATTTCACTACAACTGGTCGCACGTGTTTTCGGGCTAGGTCTGTGCTAAATTGTAATTGAATCAAAGTGAGTAGCGAAAAAATGTGGGTTTTTGTGTTGATTAACAAGTGCATTCTATCGCCCCCGGCGTCCCCCAGATGAATCCGGAGAAGTTGAAGAAGTTGCAAGCGCAGGTGCGCATTGGCGGCAAGGGCACCCCCCGTCGCAAGAAGAAGATCGTCCACTCCACGCCCGCCACCGACGACAAGAAGTTGCAGTCGTCTTTGAAGAAGCTGTCGGTGAACACAATCCCCGGCATCGAGGAGGTGAACATCATCAAGAACGATGGCACCGTCATCCACTTCAACAACCCGAAGGCGCAGGCCTCTCTGCCGACGAACACGTTCGCCATCACCGGCCACGGTGAGAACAAGACGATCACGGAGATGGTGCCCGGCATCCTCACGCAACTGGGGCCCCAGGACATCAACCAGCTGAAGAAGCTGGCCACGGAGATCGCCAATAAGAGCGCCGCCGGCGGCGCAGCCGGTTCTGCTGGCGCCGATGCCGGTGACGATGATGTGCCCGATCTGGTGGAGAACTTCGAGGAGGTTGCCATTGCCGGCACGAAGGCGGCTGCCCCTGCGGACGGCGAGGTGGCGGCTTCCGCTTAAGAGGAAGGAATCACACCACATACACACACATTAACACCGTACACATACAAACACACCAGGCGGAGGAGCGACGGGGCAGGCAGGTACACAGGGCATGCCGCCCAGCCGGACAAGCCGCCCGATTCCGGAACCAGCCACGCGCGCGGTGTGTCGCTGGAATAGGCCTTTTCTCCGCCGTCCTCCGCCTCTTTTTGGGGGTCATGCTACACACTATACACTACAAAAAAAAAAAAACAAACAAAATAAAGGCATCCGAGCGAGCGCTGAACAGAAGCAACACCTAAACATAATACCTTACCATAATATGTAACGTACTAAGGGAACCTTCAAACCTAATCTAATAGTCATAGTTTGGAAGCGATCAAAATGTATTTCCAAGGCGATTAAAGCACGTTTCCTTAATCCAATATTGAAATCCAAAAGCACTAATAATTTCTCCCAAAACACACACACACACGCTGCGCTCATTCACACATTCATAACTATATATATATAAACAGTTTTACGGAAGAAGACGAAGAACAGAGGAGGAACAGTGATCAGGGGACGGAACGCAGACACTCCACAAAAGTCATTGCCAGGCCGACGGGAAAGTAGAGGAAGGAGGAATGTATTTTTAGCTGTAATCCTAAATTCCCGTTCCACTTCCAATCCAATTGTAACCCCCCCACACGCACACGCACACCACTCCGCTCCGCCTCCACAGTTCGAAACGTAAACAATGTGCAGTCGCCAATTATTTCAATTTAATCATACCAAAATTGTTGAAAACGTTTATTATAATTTGTAAACTATTTTTTTAGGCCATCATACCATGCATACATTAAAAGAACTGTAAAAACCATATATAAATTCCATATTTATCTCATTTATTTTGGGCATTACTACATTTCGCTTTACTTTTTTTTTTTTCTTGCATAACAGACATGTGTGTGTGAGTGTGTGCGTGTGCCTGGCAACGCTCAGTAGGTGGGAAGGGGAGGGAGGTCGAAAAGCACGCGGCAGTCAAAACTTGTTGACATTGAAATTCGGCAGCTGTCTGCTTAAGACTAAAGAACACGGCCCGGTGGAGCGGGCTGCGAGAATCGAAGCCGCCTCAGGTGTTTTCCGGGGTTCAAGGAGCAGGTGTCAATGTGCGTCCGAAACTAATATGTAACAACATAATAATCTGGCCAAAAAGCAGAGCTGAAACCCGGCATATGTGTATGTGTGTGTGCGTTCGCTTGTGTGGGTATGTTTTGGTTTAAAATTCTCCAAATGAGTCACCTTTAAATTAGCCTTAAAATTGGCAATTTTCAGGTTGTTGATAGGGCGAGACGCAGGCGGGGCGTTTAACTCGATGTTTCTTGAAGTTTCCATGTTTGCTGATTGCGGTTAGCGAACCTAAGTTCTTATCAGCGTTCAGCGAACCATAAAAACGTATTAAGGCTGATGCAAATCTACACACACACACGACCGCAGTAATGAGGTCTCACGGTGTGCATATGAAAGATTGGAGCTTGAAAAACATGCCAGTTTAATTCATGTTTGTATTGGTTATTTATTTACTTTTATTTTCCCTTTTTTGCCGCCGTTTAAATTTGCCGGTAGGACTGCCAACTTGCTGGAAACGGTTCTATTAAATACAGTAGAAACTGGGTTTAATGGATCATAACTGAGTCGAAGGCTTGCTCTTTTGGGAGTTTAGAAAGTATTTGGTGTTAAAATGTTAAAAGCTTTAAAACACTGCAGAGTTTTAATGAAATTTAATTAATTTGTATAAATCGATAACTTTACAGTGTTGAAAAACGTTTGCAAGCAATTACATTTTAAAAATTCGGTTGCACTATTTAAATATGAACTAGATATAACTTATTCTATTGGGCCTATCTACTTCTCCTTAGCTTACATATATCCATATGCAATCCCAAAATTTCCCGCCACAAAAACCACACAGTTTGAATACATTAAAATGGTTTGCTTTTATCTCTAAGAAACCTATTAATTGCACTAATTAGAGCGTACGGATTTCCTTTTTACATATGCTACAAACCGCCTTACAGGCGGTACGATTAGAGACTGGCGTGTCCACTCGGTGCAACACCGGTGTTCCCTTCTCTGGAATGGCCTTTCTCTGGGGATTCACCCGGATCTGCGGTGTCTTTTGCCTTCTCTCGCTTTCCACGCAGCAGCAGAGCAGGAAGCTCAGCGGCACCGCCTCGCCCTCGTCCAAAGTCTGCGGCAGATTCCGGTTGCGGGTCTCCGGCAACAGAAGGCTGGCAAAACCTCCCAGGATCAGCAAAGCGCCCATCACGATCAGCGGCAGCACGAGCATTTGCTGGCCCTGCGACAAAACTTGCATTATTTTCCCAACAAATCTCGCTGATCCCCGCCTTACTCACCATGTGGTTGATCATTGGAATCACTATGGGCCCCACCATGGCCACCACCGAGCTGAAGCTCATGCCCAGGCCACGCACCACCGTGGGATAGAGTTCCGAGGCCAGCAGGGGCAGCACCACGAAGGACGAGCTGATGCCCATCTTGCCCACACAGTAGAGCAGCAGCGTGATGCTGGGATAGAGGAAGGTGGCCACGCAGGCCACTCCGCCCACGAGCATCGAGATGAAGAGGATCCAGCGGCGGCCAAAGTAGCTCAGTCCTGGCCAGAGGAGCAGGTACGTGGGCAGCTCCACCGCCCCGGCCAGGAAGAAGTTCCAGATCTCGTCGCCACCGAGGGCCGGGGCGTAGTAACTCAGGCCCACATAGACGCTCGTGTTGGCAAACCAAATAAGAGTGATGATCAGGGTCTTCCGGCGCATATTGGGTCCTCGGAATAGGTCCAGGATGCCGTAGTGGACGCTGGACTTGGACTCCGTCTCGGCTGCTCGGCTGCTTGCCAACTTTCGCTGCAGTCGCTCCACAAAGTCACGGTTCACCCGAACCCCATTCACTCTGGCCATCACCTTGAGGATTTTCATGGCCCTCCTGGTCTTTCCCACCGCCATTAGCCATCGCGGCGATTCCGGCAGCAGAAAAAAACAGGAGAAGAGCATCAACAGGGGCATGGACACGGCCAAACTGAGCTCCCTCCAATCGCGGACGACGTAGATAACGCCGGCCAGCACCACCAGGCCCAGGGAATAGGCGATATTCGAGACGATGGTGCAGAAGACCCGCCTCTCCGGACCCACCAGCTCGATGGCCAGGACATAGGGACTGGCCAGGATCGCAGGTACCGTCAGGCCCACCACAAACCGCAGGCCCAGCCAGGCGTAGTAGTTCCAGGCGAAGGCACTCGCCGCACAGGCGGTGATCTCCAGCAGCAGGTAGGCGTAGAAGGAGGGCCGCCTGCCCCACAGATCCACCAGATATCCAAAGACATAGTTGCCCAAGAGGCCGCCCACCCCGAACACCACCAGAGCCAGGGTGACCAGGAAGCTGCGGTCGCACACCAGGTTCCACTGCAAGCACGAATAATATTAATCACATTCTTGGCGGACATAAGGCAAAGGCAACCCACCTCCTGCACCACAGTACTCGAGTAGATGGACCTGTCGAAGTGCCAGCCATGCTGACACGGCACCACACGCGCCGCGTCCGGCTGGAGCCTCAGCAGATCCTCGGCCTGTTGTCGCATCAAGTCCGGAGGCGGACGATACTCCAGATAGCGCACAATATCGCTGTAGTTCCTCGCATACATGGAGCACTCGGCAAAGCCCCCCTGGCGGTTGCGCGGAATGCTGAGGTTCTTCACCAGCTGAGCATAGTCCTGGCTCCAGGGCTCCAGCTCGGGAACCCGACACCAGTGCTGCGGTGTGGCCGCTATGAACAACTGGCTGAAAGATCACAGTAGCACAAACCGAATTACGTGTTAATTTCTTAAACTATTTAATTGATTTCCTATATACTTAGCATTTAGTTTTAATATTGTTCGTAAAACCCATTAAAAAGGGGCCTAAAATGCATTCATTTGATCATTTGTAGCATAAATCATTTTTAAATCAAAAACTACCTTAAATATGGGCATCCTATACACTTACACATATATTTTTATTAAAAAATAGGCTTATCTCTGATATGTTTCAAAAGGAATCCATTCCTAATTGTCCAAACTCTGTTGGTACTTTATACCTCAGTTTATATGAAAACCTTCTGGGATTAAATTTGATCTCGGTTATGGCAACAATCTGAACGATATCATATACCCTTAGCTCATTAAACACTCTGGGATGTCTTTTTATAAAACACTCTCGCTCTCGTAATATTATTTCACCAATATCGTTTGGAAACCCTTGAAGATAAACCCGAAACCCACCTATAGGCGTGGAAGGCACAGGGCAGGGCCGCTGGCAGTAGAACCGAACAGATGATAAACTTCTGATAGAGCCCGAAGGAGCCCACCTCCCGCAGCACCTCGTCAAAATCCATGTCCGCCCGCCAGTTAGAGATTCGCACAACTGACGATCACCTTGTCCACTTCCAGCTGCAGTCCAGGAACTGGCGGCACGGCAGGGGCTGATTGGACATAATTACATTACGGCTCTCGTGCACATTAATTAATTGGACACCGCGGCGTGGACAAGGTTCGAACTAGTTGAGCAGCGCCCCAAATCCCGTCGCAGACCCAAATCAAAGCGAGCTCTCGAGCTCTGCGGAGGGTTGGCTAGTCGGTCTGTATTCTGTATTTCTTGGTGGTCAAGGTGGCACTAAGCACTGGCCACTGGTAATAAAATTAAGTTACATATCTCTAAAGCTGCAATGGAAACTATGGATGATCGGCGCGGCGCGGCAGCGTCTAACTGCGGGACAGTCCAATGATGGTCAGTATGTACATGAAGATGTTGACAATGTCCAGGTAGAGGTTCAGCGCCGCGAAGATGTACTCCTCGGGACTGATGGAGTACTTGTGGTTACCGCCCAGCATCAGCTGGGTGTCGTACACCAGGTAAACGGAGAAGAGCAGGGCTCCCAAGGAGGCGTAGAGCAGAGCGAACACCTTGCCCGGAATGAAGATGGCGATTATTCCGAAGATGACAAAGACCACAAGGCAGGCCACCAGCACTCCGCCGCACATGGTAAAGTCCCATTTGGTCTGCAGGGCGAACAGGGTGAGGCCCAGAGCCACCGCTGCCGTAATGCCCACCGCTATGAGCACCTCATCCGCCTCGTACTGGCCGGCGATCATGCCCAGGAGGAAGGACTCGGCGAGGGTGAACAGGAACAGGAAGATGAAGTTCAGGGGCGTCTTCCGGCGCACACTCTCGCAGCAGGCCATGCAAATCATGGTCACAATGAGAACGGCCTGGAAAATAAAGGAGTAAATAAATGGTGAAATCAGGAAAATGTTAAGAACAAGTCTTATGAGTCTTTAAAGTTTAAACTATACATCCAATGGTTTTCTTTGACTCTAAAGATGTGTCATTACAACAAACAAACACATTTAGCAAATAAATAATGGAAACTTTTGAGAACACAAAAGTTATAAATTATTTGTAGCTTTTTAACAATGTATGTGATTTAAAAATGAATTTGAACAACGGAAGGTCTTTATAATTCAAAACTTACCAGAGCAATCCATAAGAGGGCGGGATTCTTTTGCACCCATTCCTGTGAAGCTTTCGAGAAGGTAAACACGCAAACGAAACCGAAAGTGATCAGCAATTGGCACTGCAAAAGGGAATTAATTAAAGGTTAAAATACAAATAATGAAAATACATTTGTAATCAAAAAGTAACAATAAAATGTTTGAATTTCAATACTTTAACACTCATATTTTAAGCACTGAAATAGGGAAACTTTTACTTGACAAAAACCCCATATTGATGACCAATTCTAAGCGTTATCTTTCCACTCACCATCAATATCAGGTAGACTTTCCGAATGAATCCCTTCCGGATGCTCTGGTCATCGAAGGCGAAGCTCTTGTCCGCCTCCGCATCTGTATAAGCGCCCGTTTCATCGCCTGTGGGGTTGGAGAACAGATCAAGGAAATAGAGAAGTTAATGACGTGACTAACCGTACTGGAAATGGTTGTCCATGGCCTTAATCGCTGTGACTAACTAACAATATAGAAGAGCTGTCTGTGCCGCCGGTTACGTTCGATTGGTTCAGCTTAATGGCGAACCCTTTCCAGGTGTTCACATATGGCCGCCGATTTCAGATTAGCCGCCGCACACTTATCACAGACCCACTCACCACACTCTCGTTCCAGATAAGAGATATATGAGTAACTGATACCACCACACACTCTCCCACAAAATGGTAAAGTGAATCACGAAGGCGTAGAGAGAACGCCTGTCTTATCAGATGCAATTGGGCCAATACATGCGAGATTTTACTGCACTGCAGTTAGGTTTATATCCGAGCCAATGGATATATCTAATCTAATAGCACTTTGTCTGCAAAAAACTCCTTCGATGGGGCTCAGCCCGTACTTGCCTTGCTGGTAGTGATACATTTTATGGCTACGCCTTGCTGGAATTCACACGAGCTACTGAATAGGTCAACCCGAAAACTTAAACAGGCCGTAATTCTGGTGGTAACTTGGTGCGACTGCCGAAGATAACAAAGTAAACGCGGTGATTCGGTGACTGCCAGTGATAAAGCGAAAAGGTATTCTCGATAAAGGTGTAGAGAAGTAATCCAACCGCCGGCTGTGCTCTCCCCTCGCAGACTAAAGTTGCATCTGGTTGGAATCCACCCGGCTGGCGGAGAGAAGCCCCACAATGCCTGGGCTCTGTGGCAAACTGTGGCTTTAATAAATAGATGCGCTTTATTGTGTGACTTTAAACTCAGTGTCGCTGCTTGTTTTACAATGTTCGGTCCTTGAGTCGGGACTCCGCGCTGATTACAGACAGTTTTTCTTCGTTTTTCGCATAACAACGGCAAGCCAGGTGGCTTTTAATATATTCTCACATCGATATATATATGTTTATACGTGACTATTTATTGTTGGTTGCTGTTTTCTGTATCTGAATGGCATATCATTTGGTATACATATAATTTTAGTGTTTTTTGGGAATTTTGAAGAACACAGAGACCTCAACTTAAGCAGTAATACAAAATACATAACGAAAAGCAAGTAAGTTCGTTTCACCTTAACTGACATTTAGAACTAGAAGGAAACACCGGGACACCGGGTAGACAAACACAACGCGAAATAGAGATATAGATCGTAAGTAGTTTGAGTAATTCGTTAGTTTGAAGAGATTGCCTTCACTTCGGGGGGCAAAGTGTGTAAATACCGACTGATGAGATTACGCGCGCGACATCAATATTCATATTCCGGCTAAAGCTTGACCCGGCCTAAACTGGTAAACAACATAATGGGAATCGGGCGAGGCTTAGTCGCGCGATGCTCCGATTATAGTCAGAATGTACATGAAGATGTTGATGATGTCCAGGTAGAGGTTCAGCGCCGCAAAGATGTACTCCTCGGGGCTGATCGAGTACTTGTGCTCGCCGCCCATCATCAGCTGCGTGTCGTAGATCAGGTAGACGGAGAAGAGCAGCGCCCCGATGGAGGCGTACACCAGTGTAATGATCTTGCCCTTCATGAACATGGCCACGATGCCGAAGATCAGGAACACCACCATGCAGGCGATCAAAATTCCGCCCATCATGGTGAAATCGTACTTGGTCTGCCAGGCGAACAGTGTTAGGGCCAAGCAAACCGCTGCCGTGATGCCCACCGCCAAGAGAACCTGTTGGGAGGAGAATATGTATGAAATAAGCTCGAAAAGGTTCAGTTCCGCGCACTCACCTCGCTGGGGGCATATCTAGTGGCCGAGACTCCCATCAAGAATGACTGAGCTGCCGTGAACAGGCCCAGGAATATAAAGTTGGTCGGCGTCTGGCGGCGCACGCTCTCGCAGCAGGCCATGCAGAGCATGGTCACGAGCATCACACCCAGGGCCACCCAGAAAAGCCACATGTTGCGCCTGGCAAATTCCTGTGTGCCCTTGTGGAACACAAACAGGGCAACGGCTCCAAATGTGACCAGGAGTTGTCCCTGAAAGAAGAGGAAGGCGAAAAGGTTACCAAAGAAGTTGTAAAAAGCAAAAGAAAAGAGATCTGGGAGCTTAGGAAGTCTTAAAATGCCCATCCCTGTACTAAAGGTACTCACTAAACTCGAATTTCATACATATTTATAAAATCTTTGCTAATACGTCTTCCAAAAGACGGTCTTCTATCTAAAACCTTGTTTACCTAGTTAATAAGTCGCAAATATGCAAGATATCCGGTTTCAAACGCTAACGGGAGCTTAAGAAGTCTTAAAATGCCCATCCCATATCAAATATCTTTATAAAACCTTTACTTATATATCTTACAAGAGACGGTCTTTAATCAAAAATCCTGTTTATCTAGTTAATAAGTCGCAAATATGCACGATATCCGGTTTCAAGCGCTAAACAATGGAACTGAAAGCTAAAAAATGGCTCAAAGATAACCAACCAGTTGTTATTTCCTCACAATTAACGTAATTTCTTTAGTTTGAAGAAGCTTTAATGCAACTAACTTAAGCGATTAACCTAAATTTAGGGTTAAGAGTTCCCTGACAAAGCCAGATAAGCCAGATGAGCCACACTCACCATCAGAATCAGGTACACCTTGCGAATAAATCCACGGCGGATGCTCTGGTCGTCAAAGGAGAAGTTCTTGGGCTGGCTCTCCGGATCGTCGTATGCCCCGTATCCCCCAGCCGACGGCGGTGGCTGGATGAAGCCCGGCTGAGGAGCATAGCCGCCGGGCGGTGGTCCCTGTCCATAGGGCTGGCCATACGGCCCCTGTGGATAGGGCTGGGCCCCGCCTTGGGCGTACGGTGGATAGCCCTGCGGTGGTGGTCCCTGCGGCGGGTAACCTCCGCCGCCATAGCCGCCTTGCGGTGGATAGACACCGCCGTAGTTGTACTGCTGGTTGGGATCTGCGGGATGAGACATGGGGCTGTAGTTCAACGCTGATGCCGAGAGATGTTCAAGAGTTTCTGCTAGAGCATTCTAGCTACGGAGAAGTGTAAAATCTAAATGAGACGCTCTTCGCTCACGAGTCGAGCTACCAAGCATCTAGCATCCAAGAGAAGTCTACCGCAAATATGTACATTCAACCATGATAAGACAGAACATGTTACGAGCTCGCTAAGTGTGTGTAGGGGGAAAAGTAACGATGAAACAATGAATCATATTTAGGGGGCGCGCTCCAGGGCACTCGGAGGAGCATTCAACGAGTCCGCACACCCCGGGGACAAACAAAAGCATGCGATTATCGTAAACCAACCGGAAAGCAGAACAACTCGCTTAGGAAATCAAGTGAATAAACCTTGGTACTGGGGATACTGGGGAACACTTTGCCAGGACATTATCGCAGATCTCGCTCGCTGCCTTTTGCTCTTTCTCTTTGGGGATTTCTACTGCCGATACGATACACACTGCTGTGGAGTAGAGACCCAAGAAACGTTCCATTAGTTCGGCTTAGCCCCTTTGCACTCACCTTGCATATTGCACTCGCTTTGGTATTGGTTGCGGCTGTGTTGCACCGAGTTTAGTGTATATTTTTACCTGCAAGCAGAAATAATGGGAAATTATTTGTGTTTTGTCTTCCGGGCTAATTTAATTAGTGGATATGCAGGACTCTGGGTTGAGTTTCACTCTTTGTGGTGGCATGCCACTTTAATTATCAATCAATTTGACACATTATGCTAGCGACTTTCGCTGTATACCCTTCCTCAGCGGGTATTATAACAAATGAGTCAAGCCAAGCCTAAAGATTATATATTTACCTTATACTATATACTATATGGTGCAATCTAGAATCCACTCTGAGAGCCCGAGTTTCAATTGATTTATGACTTTTGAATAAGCAATCCCAGGAGAACACAAAATGTATATTTTTTAAGCCTTATCAGTTGACTTGTAACCAAAAGACGACTGTATTTCAGTTCTTGGAAAATTAATAAATATTAATATTATTTTCCGTAGAACCGAAAAGTCAAACAATATTATTTTAAGAAGGCATTGACCTATAGCTTCTATATATTAAAAAAAAACTTTAAGGGTATTACAACTTCCGCTATCCAAAAAGTTATCTTCCTTTATCGTGCAAAAAGTTTCATTTGTTGTGGCAAAAATGACGTGTGCCTTTCCAGCTTTTGTACGTGGGTGTGTGGAAGTTCTCCTTAAATGGCTGGCGAGGTTTAATACCAGCACAGCCCGCTAACTTATACGCTTTAATCTAGTCGCAACTATTAAATTGGTTCAGCTGAGCGGGGATGTCGTAGTCACACGCGTAAATAATACATACACAAAAGTACTCGACGAAAGTGTGACTCACCAGCACCAGCTTCTCGAAATTACCGGGGAAGCACACACCAATCGATGCCAGAAACGAAGCACCGCCAAATAGACAAATTAACCTTTTAACGAGTATAATTACCTCTGGATTATATTATGCACTTTATTCGATCAAAAACAAACAAATTGCTTTTGTTTTTCTTGTTAATTGTTTTCCGAAAAATCGAACTAGAGGTGAGACGAGGCGCTTTAGATGTAATCGATTAAGCGCGCGATGCTATCGCTGTTTAGCTCACGAGTTTTCAAAAGAGGTTTTCAGTGCGAAAAAAACCTTACACTTGTTTTAAAATTAAAATAAAAGGGATATCACTCGTTCGCTATTGTTATTGTTTTTTAAAATACAAATATATTCGCATTCCGGCTGCCGAGGAGGATAAATTAGTAGGGATTTTTTAGGGCCAAATTTCAACTTTTTGAGATTTTGTAAGGGGAAAGTCAAATTTCCATTTGGTAACACTAAGTGAACTTTTCATCTGGCAACACTGCCGTGGATTTCACGGTGTGATTCTTTTCCGTTTCTGAATAAAAAGGGAAGAATCCAAGTGGTAAGGCGCGTGCACTCGAGTGCACGATTGAAATAGTTAACAAATCAGAATAAGAGCGAGTGGGATGTGCCACCGCTGCAGTGCCACAAGTGCCGCGTGTTTAGGTTATGTGCGTGGCGAGCCGCATAGACAAAGAAACCTGTATCGCCCCGGCCGAATTCCCGGGACGTATTCCCCGGACATATGGCGTCCGTCCGTGGGCGGAGATCGGGTGACTGAACTGCAGTCCGGAAGCTAGTGCCACTTATTCGCAAGCAGGTCTCTTCAGCCGCCGAGGGGTATTAATAGCTGCGTGACGCAACGTGTGAACGTTCCATCCTGTTGCTTATCACCGTGCGGTTTTACGGTCTTGATTTTGTGGCACCGCACTAAAATATATATACCCCATCGCTCTTCCCGTTTACAGCCGTTTCGTGCATTCCAAGATGGTCGAAGACAAGGAGAACGTGGCCAACGGGGAGCAGGTCTCCAAGAAGGGAGCCAAGAAGCAGGCCAAGGCCGCCAAGGTGAGTGGCGTTTTAAAATCTGGGACGTGGCATGTTTTGAGCCGGCGATAACAACCTTATCTCTTCTAATCCACACAGAAAGCCGAGCTGAAGGCTGAGAACGCCTCGGCGGCTGCGGCCAACAATGCAGGCGGCGATTCTGCCGAGGATCATGCCGCCGGACGCTACGGTCTCTCGGAGATGATCCAGTCCAAGGACAAGCGCAGCGAGCGCAACTTTGTGGCCGTGCACGAGCTGGGCGGCCAGGTGAACAAGGCGGGCCTCGTTTGGGTGCGCGGCAGGGTGCATACGTCACGTGCCAAGGGCAAACAGTGCTTCCTTGTCCTGCGCCAGCAGAGCAGCACGGTGCAGTGCATCCTGGCCGTGGGCGACGTCATATCCAAGCAGATGGTCAAGTTTGCGGGCAAGTAAGTGTGATTTCGTCACATGCGTTGAGATGGTGTAATAACAAGCTCTCCCTTCTCCCTTCTTGCAGTATTCCCAAGGAGAGCATCATCGATATCCAGGCCAAGCCTGTGGCGGTGTCCAGCAAGATCGAGTCCTGCACGGAGCAGTCGCTGGAGTTGTGCGTGGAACAGGTATTCGTGATTTCGCAGGCCAAGCCCCAGTTGCCGCTGCAAATCGAGGACGCCTCGCGTCCCGAGAACGCCGATGATGCCGACGCCTTGAATATTCGTGTCAACCAGGACACGCGCCTGGATAACCGAGTGCTGGACCTAAGGACGCCGGCGAATCAGGCCATTTTCCGGCTGGAGGCTGGCGTGTGCCGCCTGTTCCGTGACATCCTCACCGACCAGGGCTTCACAGAGATCCACACGCCCAAGATCATATCGGCGGCCAGCGAGGGGGGCGCCAACGTGTTCACCGTGAGCTACTTCAAGGACTCGGCCTACCTGGCACAGTCGCCGCAGCTGTACAAGCAGATGGCCATCGCCGCC
Organism: Drosophila orosa; assembly: GCA_018904745.1. Classification (NCBI taxonomy): domain Eukaryota; kingdom Metazoa; phylum Arthropoda; class Insecta; order Diptera; family Drosophilidae; genus Drosophila; species Drosophila orosa. The sequence continues at coordinate 1,332 of JAEIIH010033028.1, read as the reverse complement.
GACTTTGACAAGGTGTACACCGTGGGCGCCGTCTTCCGGGCGGAGGACTCCAACACCCATCGCCACTTGACCGAGTTCGTGGGCCTCGATCTGGAGATGGCCTTCAAGTACCATTACCACGAGGTGCTGCACACGATCGGCAACACGTTTACGGCCATTTTCAAGGGGCTGCGCGACAAGTACGCCCGGGAGATCGAGTCGGTGGGCCAGCAGTACAAGGTGGATGCCTTCAAGTTCCTGGAGCCACCGCTGATCCTGCAGTTCGCCGAGGGCGTGGCCATGCTGCGCGAAGCGGGCGTCGAGACTGGCGACGAGGAGGATTTGTCGACGCCCAACGAGAAGCTGCTGGGCCGCTTAGTCAAGGCCAAGTACGACACCGATTTCTACATCCTGGACAAGTTCCCGCTGGCGATACGGCCCTTCTACACGATGCCCGACCCGAACAACCCCGTCTACTCCAACTCCTACGACATGTTCATGCGCGGCGAGGAGATCCTGTCCGGGGCGCAGCGCATCCACGATCCCGAGTACTTAATGGAGCGGGCCAAGCACCATGGCATCGGTGAGTGTGCTTCAAATTTAGTATATGAGGTCGAAACAATGATTGCCCTACTAAACTGAATATCTTATCTGTAAACCTCATTCAGTTAGCAGATAAGAAGCCCTATCTTGCCATTATAATTGTTTGCAATAACATTTACCATTGCTTTTTGCAGACACCTCCAAGATAGCCGCATACATCGAGTCCTTCCGTTACGGATGTCCCCCTCATGCCGGCGGCGGCATCGGCATGGAGCGAGTGGTGATGCTGTATCTGGGACTGGACAACATTCGCAAGACCTCCATGTTCCCCCGCGATCCCAAGCGGTTAACGCCTTAAACTAAATCAACCCGAACTCAAAACAACTTTAATGTGAATTAAATTCGATGAAACACTGCTTTTACTTTCCCCTGTGACTTTCCAAGCCTCAAGTTCTTTTTATTTCGTAGTCATATGTGTTTTTTCCCCCCCATTTCTCAAGACTAACATGCTGCGCCGGGTTGTTTTAAACAACGAAAAAAAACAAAAAAAGAAACAAGAAACTGTATGAGAAGACTGCATAGGGTCAGATTTATATCGAAATTGGCAAGAAAATAAATAATTGCGCGTATGTTTTGTACTTTAATAGTGGTCTTTGATTTAACTGCATATTAGTAGGTTGTGTGTCTATTAAAGAAAGGGAAAACAGAATGGAAAATTATATAATTCCGGTTGAATTCAGCAGTTTCTGGTTGGAATATAAAGGGGTATAACAGCTATGGGGAATCAAATTGGATTTTATTATTGGGATG
>JAEIIH010033026.1:0-13028 GCA_018904745.1 Drosophila orosa | reverse complement strand
AACAAAAACTATTAGCACCTCTTATTTCCAAGTTGTTTTAAAGAGAAAAATTGTAAATTATTAAATCAAATTCATATTTTAAATATTCTCTTTTCTAGTTTTCTCGGTCTTAAGTTTTATATTAATTTTTGTTCATTAAACAAGTCTAGTAAAATAAAAAACTTAATTTTTTGTAGAAATGTTTATTTTTATTAACTTGTGAAGGGTATCCTTTGTGTCCATTTAGTTTTAATGGGTTTGCTTTCTTTTTTCGGCACTGTTGCTCTGTGGTTTGTGTCATTCATTTGGCTTTTGTTCCACTTGGCAGCCACCCGACCCCTTCGTCCTTTTGCCCCCCTCCCCTTGTACCCACTGTCGCTGCCATTGTGCCGAGCCTCATTTATTTTACTTACACGCATGCGATGGCAATGGCGATGGCGATGCCGCCAACGTCGCGTCATTTATGACACCTTGACAGAAAAATGAGCACACACCACAGGGGCGGCAGGTGCCAGAGGGGGTGGCCAGCCGGTGGGTGGATAGGGGTGCCAGGTGAGGCAGGTCTACGTGGGTGTCTGGGGTGCGGTTGTTGGCAAACGCACATTCATAATTTCATTTTCCTCAGAGACGACGGCACTCGCTGTGCCCGCGTACAGCACAGTGCCTCTCATTCTCTTCTTATCTTTTTTTTTGGTTGATATACCCTGCAAAAAAGTCACTTGGCTCTTGAGAAAATTTACAATAATTAATTCAATGTGTTTTATAGAAAGAAAGTACTACAAAACTTGTTGTATAAAGTGAGATACAAAATATTTATATTAAAAATGTGTGAAAATTAATTATTTGACAAAGAATATCTCAAATTCTTCATTATCTCTGGTCATGGTATTATTATAATTACTTATTTTATACTAAATAAATTACTAGTGTAGTAAACTATTCAGTGACAATGTATTTAATTTTCTTAGCTGGCTTCCTTGCTACTCGCCTCCACTTTTCACGTGCCCTTGCCTCCGCCATGTCCCTTTGTGTCCCCTTATTATGCGTCTGAAATTGAAAAACTTTGTTTGCCGGCACGCTGGGGTTAACAAATAGGCTGCCTTGGCTTGGCCTTCCCATTGCCCTGGCCCCGTTCCATTTCCTCATCCGCTTGTGGCAACACCCAGGAGTGCGTCACATAATTTGATGCCTTTTATGGCTTTTAATTTGTTGCCGTCGCTTCTGTGTCACTTGCCTTCTGCCCTTCCTTTGCCATGTCTTCTTTTTTTATTATTATTATTTGAATCTGCCAGTTGTCAGGAAGGTTTTTTATGATTTCCTTTGGCTAATGAGAGCGACGAAAGAAAAGTGAAAATAGCAACAAGTGGAAGGCTGAACTGAACTCATCTCAGCTGATCGATGTGGTCTCTCTCCCTAGAACAAAAAACAACTGAATGAAGTGACCCCTGAAAGCAGCAGGAGACAGTGATTCTCTGGGTCATTGATTGAAAAGTAAGGGCACCATGGGTTAATGGCTGTTGTACGTATCTGGAAAAAAGGGGGTGTGTCGCTGTCGCGTGATCTCGTTGCTTTGATTGCCTGCTCTAGTAACGAAAATTGATTTTGCTTGTTTATTGCAAAATATTGTTTGTTATTGTTTTCGCCCCCCAACGGCATCTTCTCCCCACATTTTGTTGTTATTTTGCAAAGTTTTCTGTCCGCTCACGTCCGCTTAAATTCGCGTTTTGTTCGTGTTGACAACGGCATTGGGTTCCTTTTACGTTGCGGTCTTTGGGAAATTGATTGTTTTTTCAGGGCACAGTGCAGTGTGTCTTTTGAGTTAAAATAGGTTGTAACATAAATTGGGAAACAAAGGCTGATGCAGACGAGACTTTTTAATTAAATTCTAAGCTCATGAAATAAAGTAATTGTTATCAAAAAAATTAAAACAGAATGCAGCACTCAAAACTAACAAAAACTGGTAAAATTAAATATTATCTTGTTTGTAATTAAATAATCCAAGGATAACAACTGAAATAAATTCCCGGAGGACTCGGCAACGAGTACGGCCTGAGGCGGACTCCCATTCCGCCTCCAAACCGTCTGCTAACAAGTTTCCCAATATTTGCATATTCTTATGCCATCTCTCTCTGCATATATCCTAACATCCTGATGCGTCGCCTTACTTCCAGCCATCCATCAGCTATGGAGCACATTTATAAATTATGCAGTTTGCACTAAAAAGTAACAACACAATTCTGGCTCTGCCTTTTGTTGCTGGCTTGGAGAGCCTTTTGTTTATACTTTTAATAAACAAGCTACAGATAGAGAGGGAAAATGATACTCCCCAACTCATGTGCACTATATGCATTATGGAAGCCTTCCTGTTGCACCTGTGGACACTGAAAAGAATTGTGTAGTTTTTAAATTAAATTTATTACAATTAGAGAGAGCGTTGTGTTAACTTTAGGTCGTATAAATTAGACACCTTATTTATTAATAAATTCCTGTTAATTTTTCCACCATTGCTTGCTTGTCTTGGGTTTGCCTCACACAAAATCCTATTTAAATCATTCATTTCTCTCCCTGTAGCTTTGCATATTCCACTATGCTATTTGCCATTTGCTTTTTGTTAAATTGCTTCTTTGTGTTCACGTGCAAATTTCGACGGTTTTTACCTTTCGTTCTTAACGTTTTTTTTTATATATTTCCCAACCGTTTTATTTCAGTTTTTTTTCTTCGTTGTTGTTTGTTTTTGCATTTTTTCAGTGGCGTTTTTGTTGGCCAACCTTTTGTTCCATGTGCGGCTGCTTTATTCAGTGCATTTTGTTTGCATATCAAAATGCGTGAAATGTGTGCAGGAGCGATGGGAAAGGCAGTGAATGGGGTGGTTAACTATATGAGAGGAATAGTTTTGGACGGGGCTTTGTTCCTGTTCTGGGCCAACTTATTAGCGACGTTTCGGCCCCGGCATTTTCCCATGCATAAAAATGTAAGCTCTGCCAGGGCCAGCGAAATTTATGTGCGTATAAATATACATGGGAGTGTGGGGGAAAAATGAGCTAAATTTTTACAACCGCATTTCTTTTGGCCGCACTACTTCCATTGCTGAGGCAACAAATATTCCAGGCATTTTTTGGCTTAGCAAAAACCACAAATTAACTTGCTGAAACAGAGAAACTGCGAATATAAAAACTTGCGGGATACTTAGCACAGAGCGGTTTATTAGGACTCGAACAAGAAATACCCTATATGTATTATGCTTTTTAGTCCTTTCAATTATTATCTTAAATTTGATGTATATTTAAAGCTTACTAAAAGCCATAAATGTGATTTGACAACTGCTAATACCTTAGCTTACCTTTTGCCCAGTTAAACCCTTGTAATTCCTTAAACCTTTTAGCATAACTCATTATACTGGCTTTCATGTTCACGTGTGTTCACGGATGTGTTTCGGTCAGCTTGAAACATCCAGCAATCCCGATCGTTGTCCTGACAACGCTGATCCCTGAAAAGGACCCCAAACAAAGCGGGAGCCCAGTGGCCGGAATGGCAACTATTGTGGTGACAAAAACACTTCGTTCTACATCACACAAAATGCCAATGGTTATGCTAATGCCAAGGTGGAATATCCAGCAAGAGCATCATCAGATTCAGGACCCGCGTTCAGGACCACGAGCTACAGCTGGAGCTGGAGCTGGAGCAGCCGCAGCCAGTCAACTTTTATTTCAACTTTATGCCATTTGGCCACCATCGGACCTTAAGTGGGGTCTGTCAGCATGTGTGCGGGTCCTAAACCTCCTCAACGGGCCCCTGGTTTCCACCCCCCGTTCCCTGATCCCTGTGTTTGTGGGTTCACTGGCAGAAATATTCGACTGCGAAGTATTTAAGTGTTGAGAAAAGTGTTTTATAGTAAATTAAATGATCTTAGTTACAGAATTCTAATTTTTTACATGTTTCCATTACTTTGGCAATTTAACTGAAAATATATTTAAGTTAAGAAAATGTATAATTATTTTAATAAGGCAACTATTTCATTATTTAACAAACAAATGGTTAGAAGAAGAAGGGTTACGTTTTAACAAAAGAGTCATTGCTTTAGAAAACGTTGTGTACGGAACATAAATATTTAAGTTATGCCAAAATATTATACTTTACTTTATTTTTAATAGAAACTTACTTTAAAAACTTTAAGGTTCATGCTTATAAAACTTTAACAACCATCAGCCTGTAGAGATTATACATTTAATTTAAGGCGAAAAACTTTGCAAATATTTCCCAAAGTGTCCATTTGAGAGGATTATGCGGCATAAGGTGGACCGACGAGGACAGAGAAAGGACAGGGAAAATGACAGGACAGGAAAGTCGGGCGGGGAAGGACTGGGGCAGGATCAAGCGGTCAGCGGGTAGTTCCTGTTAAATTCAGGTGTGTTTCCTCCACCTTTGCACCAACTGCATGAGCTCATGTCGATGTGTGCGCCTCCTCTCCGTGTGTTTGTCCAAGCTAATACCTTTTTATGACCGTCATATGTTAATGCGGCTTCATTAACATTTTAATGTCGCCGGTCCCAATAAAATAACACCAAAAGCAAAAAAAAATAAAATCAAGAAGAGCAGAAGAGACGCTAATTAAAAAATTTAATTTAACAAAAGTAAATAAAGAGAGAATGGAGAAGCAAGAAATTCAAATGGCATAATTTTATATAAAATCCTGGGTCAACATTTGCATTTGCGCTCAGATAGGAAAAAGGAAAATAATGAAAAATAAGGAACATCTAAACAAGTCGCTTAAAAGAGCTTATCATATATCATTAAATAATATTAAATAAATAATAATAATGCTATAAAAGGCTGTTTAGATAAAGTTGCTATGCAGTTTCCGTCTTGGATATATATTTTATATTTTATCACACATAATAATATATTATACAAATTACTTTATCATTTATAAACTCACTGCTGATCTTTACCCACATTTCGTTATTATTTTCTTTTTTTAAACCAACCTTAAAGCTACTAAAGAATTAAAAAATATTTACGGAAGCGAAAGAATGGTGGCAAAAACGGTTTTCGCAGAATGCAAAGTTGGGAAAGGTAAAACAGAATCAAGAAGGGAACCCGTACTTCCCACTCAAAAATCCAGCAACGCGTAAAGAGTTTGACGAAAAAGTAATTTTAAGCATCGTTTAATTTTCATTTTGTGTAACTTTTTGCCGACCCCGTTCAATGTGGCCCCGCCCCGTTCATTATCCTCCTTTACTGAAGTGTTTTTTCCATAAACCTTTTTGCTGGACGTTGTCCCATGGACATTTGAGCAGAAAAATTTGCTCACTTTTTTAACAAAGTTAATTTTTATACTCTGCTCTCTGATTTTACGCAGTGTTTTCCTCTCCTTGTGCTTGGGTTTCTTGGTTTTTATGGAGTTTGCGGCAATCAAACAACAGAAATTGTTTAACAAGTATCAAGGGTTTTGTTTTCGTTCTTCCAGTATTTTTTATACATTTTTTTCATGCCATCGAAGTAGCAAAGGCAAGGTCAAGTGACCCGTTTGACCGAGCAGGCGGAAAGAATTTGTAGAGATGGTGGGATAAAATGGTTAAGAGAAGATGGATTCTTGCAGATAAATTTAGCATCATAACAGTTTATAGAATAAATAGAACATAATTAAGAATTAAAAATATTTATAATTGCTTGTGATACTTCTAACATGAGACTAGGAACTGCGCTTAAGTTGTACTAATTAAATAGTGTTTGGGGGAAGTTAAAAAATTTATTATTATTTATTTAAATATTCTATCACTTAAAGTTGTCTTTAATAAATCCATAAATCACCCTTCATATATCCATATAAAGATTCCCAAGAGTCTTCCCCCAAAGTCATCGTGGCTAACACGAGCTGACATCCATTTCGCAAGATGTTTACTCATTTCTAGGTGGCTTTTTGGCCTACGTTTCTGCATATATGTGGGAGTGACTGGGGTTGACCGAGTATGCCAGATAGTAGGGGAAAAATTGGGCAATAGGAGGCGGAAACCGGGCCACGTGTCCTTGCACTTGCACTGATCAAGTCAGGTCCACCTTTGCCTCAATCTCGGTGGCCGTTTGGACAGCAGCAAACTGCGTTGGGCTGAGAGTGGGGCGAGAGATAGCCTGAGTGCCGAGCAAATGCAATTTGCATATGCATGAAGCTCTGTGGCCGACATTTTTGCAAGTGTAAAGTGTAAGAGGTGCAAATGACAGTGACCAGGGGGTTAAGGTGGAGAAAGGACGGTGCCAGCAATGATTCTGCAACAACAAGCGAAGAAAGTGGAGGCGAGAGCAGGAATACAAGTTGCAAAGTGGTTGCTTAAAGGGATCCCAGTTCTTAAAGTTTTGCTTGCAGTTTTGGTTTCATTTAAGTATTCCCTTACACAAAAAATAATAAATAATCAGCTATGAATTTACCATTTGTCTAATCACTATATTATCCACGAAAATATAAAAGATTTAAAATAGATTCCCATTCCTTGAATAAAATTGTAAAACTTTTCCCCGACTGCATCATCCTTACTCTGGTTCCAGCCTGTTTAATGTTTCTGCTGACTAACCGTGCCACGCCCCCAAACCGTTTTTAATTAGTCATTTGCCTTGAATCTATATGCAAAACCGGCACCTGTTTCTGCTCCTCCTGTAATTTCCCAGCGCTGCCACAGTCACTGCCATTTGTATTCGTATTTGGGCGAGCGGTGGTACTCGGTGTACTCCCATTTGTGTTATTGTTTTTAATTTGAGAATTCTCGAGAAGTTGTAAATTCATTACTTATTCACTTGACGGGAAAAAGAATCAGGGGAAAAGCTAGCGAAGGCAAAGCTGAGCGCAAAAATAAATTAAAAATGTAAATTAAATTAGTAACTTCAGTGCGTCTGTCAAGAGCTTGGCTGATTTATTTGGCAGGCCAGCCAAATGGCCAGTCAGCCTCCGCCTCCGCCTTCGCAGCCTTCGTACTCGAGTCCTTCCCCGGCATAATTAAGGAATTTGAGGACTTTTCTTCGGCTCTCACGCTCAACTTGACCTTCAGCAAAGTTGTCCATGGGCAAAGTGAGGAAAATCTTTCGCCCCAAAAGTCTAAAAAGTATTCGCACACATGCCGGACAAACTTTATTGCATAAATTTTTAAATGCCAGCGAGGCAGCGGCAGCGGCGGTGGCGGTGGCGGTGGAGCTGAGCGGGTGAGATATAAATGTCACTGAAAATATTGCAAGACTTTGCCATTCGTTGGCTGCCATTTTCCCGCTTCCCCCTGCATTCCCTCCTCCCAACCACACACTCGTATATCTTAACCCTCTGCCGCCCCCCGGGACGGCATTGTCCCGCTGCGAAATGCTCGGTGGCTGCAATCAGCCAGCCAAACTTGGATGCTCTGGCGCCCGGCGTCAAGATAAATGCACAAGTTCATTTTCAGTTTTAGTCAAATACCCTGCCAAGTTGGGGAGGTCTTCTGGGGTGTCTTTGAAAACATATCTCGTACAAATAATAATTAAATTAATTGAAAGTGGTAGCTGAAACCATTTAGTATAATTTTATATTTAATCATTCTCAACTTTTTATTTTATTAATGGGAATTGTAATCTGTAAGGCTTATTACTATTTAAGAAGATCATAATCCAACCTCTGGATTTTAAATGTACTCATTATAAACTTTTTGTTGTTAGACTATGTTTTCGAAAGTGTCTTTGAATTCTACTTTCTAAAATTATCCAAAACTCCCCAAGGATCGAGTTTTTAAATTTCAAAACTTTACCTATATTTCAGAGTTAATTTTTATAATATATAAAATATTTCCCTGATGATTTCTTTTTTCCAAAACATTTAAAAACGAATATAAAGTTGGGAAGAATCTCAAGCTGCTTTAAGCACATCCCTAAACTTGACGAAAACGCTCAAGAGAATGAAAATGCAGACCCAATAAATTCAGTTAAGCTGTTCCACAGTGCATCTGAATTTTCTGCTGCCTAATTTCCATTTTCATTCGCCCGTGTTTTTTGCTCTCGGGGGTGTCGGCGATATTGTTTTTTTTTTTTTGCGCTATGCATAGAAAGCGAGAAAATGCTGTTGATGTTTGCCGCATGCCACGAAGCTTGGCTTTCTTTGGCGAGCACATTGCATATTTGCTTTAAACTTTTGTGTCAGCAAACGAAAGTGAGCCGAACGTGCTGGGGAAAAGCGGGAAAATGAGCGGGAAAGCCCTGCGAGATGGACGTACCGTCGCATTCGCAGTCACAGTTGCAATCGCAGTTGAAGTCGCAGCTTTGACTCAGACATGAGAAAGTTGTGACAAACAAACAAAACTCCCGCCCGCACACACCTTTGACAATTGTAGCTGTTGCAAAAGTTTTATATATTTTTTCAGAGGATCCTTCTGGCGTTTTCTTTCCAGCGCCACAGAAAAGTTTCTAGCCGGAAAGAGATTCATTTCGCTTGATGCCAGGCAAAAATATTTGCACGAATTTCCCGCCCTTAAGAAAAATATGCAGAGAAAGCGACCAAAATCAGGCAAACATGGTTCCTTTTAATTAACACAGTCCTCACACAATTTATGGCCCATCAAGGAGTCGCCTGAGTGGCACTTTGGGAAAGAAAAATGGGGCAACTCTTTTTTATACCACTCTTTTTATTTACTCTGCCAATTTTTCTTACATTTTTAATATTTGCAATAATTTCATTTAGTTATTTCATGATTAAATATATTTATATATTTAAAATCCTTTCGCAACCATTTTCCACTATATGTAAGGAGCTATGTTATCAATATTTATATTTCTCTCAGTGCCATTTTGCTCATTATTTATGTTGACCTGACCTGACCCGCGTCTATCCACGGGTTGTCCATGTCTGAACGCAGGGGAAATGCTGAAAATTGTGTATATGTATTCGCAAATAAGCGGCGGACCTGTCCAAATATTTACAGTGTGTATGCGTAATTTTTAATTGATTTGGCCACAGTTGGCAAACAAAAGGCAGTAACAACACGGGTCACGTTGAATAATCTCATTGTTGCCAGCCGGCCATTGGAAACCGTGGAGAGGTGCAAATTATAGAGATGGGTATTCACATAATAAGCCGAAAATTTGCTGTGTTTAATTGCATATATTAAGGCCCACTTAGCCTGACTTATTTCGTTTATTTGGCAGAACCATGGTGGTGTTGTCTTTCATAATTTAATACATTAAATGTTTTGTGTAGCAGAATTTTTGTAGTTCTAAAGGGCAGATTACTTATTAGTGGAATGAGTAACATTTATCCCGTAGTAAGCCTAAAAAATAACTAATATTTCTATTATGTATGAAATAAACACATAACAAAATTAGAAAAATTAAAGTCAGAGTTTCTCTGTTAAATAGTTATCAATAGATTTCATTCAGCTATTCTGAGTTCTTTAAATGTAAACTTTAATTGAGAATTTAAATGTAGGTGTAAATGCCTTCCAATTAGTTGAATATCCACTTACCTAATCTATGACATTTATCATCCTGTCCGGCTGATACCCAATTAGCTCAGATCAGACGTCATGGATTATACAAAAAAATGAAATACAAACAATTTGGTATGAAGCAAAGCAAATAAATGAAATAATAAGTGCAAATAAATTCGAAGGAGATTTATCAACTAAGAAATGTATTGTTTTCGTTTAATAAACAATTAAAATATTCATTTGCTGGCCTTTAAAATTATTTTTAGAGTTGATAACTTGCCAAAATTGTTAAAAACTTTAGCTCTATTAATTTTGATTTGGGTCGCCGTGAAATTCATTGGCCGTAAACTACAAATCCTGGGTGTCTGCTTGGGCTACATTCTTGGGAAGTGTGTGTATTTAGGCCATGTGTTGGCTGCCCCTTTTGAGACTAATTAATTTATATCAACATTTCAATGTTAAGCCAAACAAAACAATCAGCTTAATGTCCTTCAAGCCTGCCCGAACTTACAGCCGATGGTGTGTGTGTATAACCTTAGATGGTGTGTGAGGACAAGTCGAAATGAGAGGGCCGATTTTAGGCTGCTGATGAAGGTACAAGATTTATTATGGGCTACATTTGTCAAATAATATATTAAATCACTGCCAAAGATCACAGCCAAACTCTTGGGATAAAACATATCGATTTAAGCTACAATGACAAACTGAAAACCTTTTGGCATTATTCAAGAAATGGGTTCAGAGATTTATTACTGTTAAGTCGGAAGAAAGTAAGAGCATTTCTTACAGTTATAATATTAGTTTGATTTTATTTTATTTATAATTGGATCTGTTTTTATGGAAAAATATAAAAATGTAAAGAGATAAGAAAGCATTTTTGGTAGTGGTTATTTTTTAAACGCTTAGAATAAATATTTTTCGGCATCATTTTACTCTATTAAATATATTCCCATATAATATTTAGACTCTCACATTTTTTGAAGAGCAAGTTTTAGTTAAAAAACACCTTCTATTTGTCTTTTTTATTATTTCTTTCGTAGCTACCCTCGCTGGCCTTGTCCCCCGATTGTATTCAAAGGATTAACAGCCTCAAAGCTGCGGCTTTTGCCATTTCCACACGGCGGCCGCTTTAAGCTCTGTCTCCTGTATCCTGTCTCCTGGCGCCTCTGCCCCGCTTCCTGATTCTTCTCACTCTTCTTCTATGCGCTCTCTTCTGGTGTTTATCTTTGCCAAGAGACGCAGTCCCCGTCCTCGAAGTAGGGGCTTTGGTCTTGGGTCTTGTACCAAGTTGTTGTTTCTTCAGAGCATCTCTCCGACCGTGTTTGGATGTGTCAGTGGTTGTGTGTTTTGGCTGCCTGTTTGCTTGGCCAACTGTTTAACTTGGCTCTTTGGTCCCACCCCGCCCGTGGGCCGCAAAAACTTACAATCGCACACAATCCGTCCCCATAAGCAGCCCCATCGCCATCTTAAGCATTTTAAAGTGCTGGCAAATTGAATTATGGTTTTATGTGTGAACACAAATCGATCATAAAACACTAATTACGCTTCCCGAACTGAGAGCGTTAACACGCTCTTCCGAGAGCCCGGAGCCTCGAATTAGCCACCCACGAACACCGTTGCAGACACGGCGATTAAAAGCTTAATTATCCCATTGCGACACTTCATTAGTTTCGGCCAAGTCGTCCTGCTGGCAAAGCGGCTTCTCGTGTTCCTATGTAGCTCCACCCCGTTGAACGAAAACTTCTTCGCCACGTTTATTGCAATTAATTTCCTTGAGTTCAGTTTTAGTTTTAAGTGCTTCCTGAGTGTATGTGTGTGTGTGTATGGGAATGGGCATGGATCCTGGCAAGCGCTGGAGAACGAGTTCTATCCGGGCGGTTGAATGGTATTTTTGTGGCTTTTGGTCAGCTGTATAGTCCAAATTTCAAGCTACAAATGATATTTTAATATTTGTGCTTTGATTTCTTTATTATTTTTTAAAGACTTATCTTATAAAAATGAGTATTACATTACTAGAAAGTCAAAATCCCCATTTCTTAGGAGTTATTGTTCAAGCTGGTTAAATCTTTACGCCTTCAGATACTTTTATTTGCTAGTAAAGATACAAAGGCATTTAAATAGACAAACAATACGATGCTTTTATAGAAGAAAGTAAGGCGGAAAATAAAAATAAAAAGCTTCATCGAACATACGTCTCTACTTTGCCATTACCGGGGGAAAAAAATAAGAAATATATTTCCTGTCCGCTGCTCAATTAAATCGAATGCCCGGGGGCGACGTAGAAGTCCGACCTGCACCTGTCTTCCATCTCGGGCTTTTGGCTTTTGTGATATTTCTGCTTTTCCTCGGCTAATGGAAATTTCCGTTAGTCCGTCGTGAAGCTTATTTTTCTTTGCGCAGCTTTTCACAGATTCAATTTGAAACGGTACATTGAATTAAATTACATAAGCGAAGATGGGCGAAGTATGGCGAACGAAAGAGACCCGCAGGACGAGGCAGGATGCTAGGGCAACCCGTCAAGCGGCAACCGTAACAATAATATGGCCCACAAAATCGCATAACAATGGAAATGGCTAAATAAAAAGCCAACAACAATAGTAGAAAATCGCCTCAAAAAGAATTTAGCCGCCGCAAGGAGAGAACGAATGCGAAATGAACATCAGCAGGAGAATTTGCAATGCTCTATTAGAAAAAAGACCATAAAAATGATTCTCTTTATATTATGAATAATAAAATATACTAAAGAAGTATAAAAACAAAATTCAATGAAGCATTTTATTTATTTTTAAATTTTTTATTCAAGTTCAAAATATTGCTTGACTTTGTCTTACAAATTAAAATAAAACCATTGCCAAAACGTTTAGATTCACTTTGTATCACATAAACATAAACAAGGAAAATACAATTCTATTGCAAATAAATAATATAATCTCCTCTCCTTGTTATTCATTGTTTCTGTTTCAAATTTCAAGAATTTCTTAATATTTCTTTCCAAATAAACCTTGTTATTGCCAACTAACCTTCATATGTTTAGAGTATAACCAAAAGATGGACCCAATCAAAGTGGAGTCATCGCCTTTTGTAATAATAATTCCGGAGACATAGGCTAATGCACTTAAATTTTCCCAAAAAAGAGAAAACCAAGAAAAAAAGAAAAAACCCGAGTCAATTAGGCACATTTCCAGTCAATTCGCTTCGTGCCTGTTTTGGGTCCAACAATTGAATTGCCAGGATCATGGATGGACAAGGGGCTGGATAAAACTGAGGAAGCGAGGGAAATTCACCGACTGAGAGAGCCAACACCCCATCGAAGCACTCAACTCCTAAGCGCATGGAAAGCCATCAGTGAAACGACATAAATTATGTTCTTTATGGCCACACCAGGCCAAGCAAAAGTTGACTTTTTGCATTGAACTTCGCTGCATAAATCAAAACTAGAAATGCGTTGGGCGCCGGGAGATGCACAGAGAAAATTGTTACTAAAAACTAATGGACTTTAGTGTAATAATATTAACCTTATTATGAACATTTATTAAATTCAAAACTAGAAATGAATTGGGTACCGGGAGATGCATGAGAAAAGTGTCATTAAAAACGAATGGATATTAGGGTGATAAT
>JAEIIH010033022.1:0-10164 GCA_018904745.1 Drosophila orosa | reverse complement strand
CTCAATACCGTGTTAATAAGTCTACAAATTTGATTTTTTCTTTTCGAAAAAATCTGAAAAAGGTTACTATAATAGAGGATACTTTAAGAGACGTTTGTAGGTGTTTTTTTTTCAATATAAGATATACATACATAGATTTCAGTTATTTAATTATAAAGTTCAGATTTAAAACCAAAAATAAATTAAATATTTACTCCATATAATTAGGCCTCCTGGTTTTTTCTTCCGGTGTGCTTGTGTGCAAGCTTAAACACTCGAAATGAGGTGAAAATACTTTTGAGTTTTTTTTTTGGGGGTGGACGAACGGGTGTTTGTGACCCATACCCTTTACCTTCACCACACCCACTCCCACAGCCACTTCCCCTTCCTTTTCCTTTCCCGTGAACTTTTTCTTTTTCCCACATTTCCCAAATGCATGACTCAGTCAGTGCGGCGTAATTGTTTTCCGTTTCGCCTCCGGTTTCCACTCAAAGGTGTTTGGCAGTCAGTTAGTTTACCTGGCTGGCTTACCTGCCTCGTTAGTTAGTCAATCTTGTCAACTGTACTGCACACACACGGCTCCCAAGCCAAGCAGCAAGTCAATTTAAGCTGCACTCGTGTTCACAGCACAGTGGGCACTAAGAGTGTGTGCAAACAGGACTTGCAAAAAATAATAAATACTGAATGAAATATGGAAGTTTTTTAATAGGAATTTTAATTTATAAATGAATCTGTATCTATCAATGAAATTTAATATTTTTGGCGCCTTTTTTCATGGGATTTTACAACGTTTAAAACAGCGGAGGGCATGAGATCTAACGGCTTGAGCAGCAGCTCGGCGAGCGGCCTCCAAAAATAGATAACGGTTTGAGCAGCGTGAGCAAATTGAGCCACGGCGTGCCCTTCACTGGTTTAAAGCTTTTTGTTTAGTTGATCCTGACCAGAATACAACTTGTTTATATATTGTTAAACATTGCTTTCATTATAAAGACTTTAAAACCTTGTTAATAGGTTTATTTCCCATTGTGCTTTTATCCCAAATAAATCCTATTAAAGCGTAAAATCCCATACCCTTGCCAACCACTGTGCCCTGAACTCATGTCTCTACTGCCACTACTGTCTCTCGCTTGTTTGCGATTTGTGATTTTATTTGTCGATTTTTCTCGTTTTTATTTTTTATATCGCCTTTTGCTTTGGTTTTGTTTTCTACCATTGAGTTGTATCTTTATGGCCCGGCCGAGATGGCATGATGTAAGCTTGGAACTGGGAACTGCAACTACGACTTTGGACGACGACGGGAACTGGGACTAAACCGGGCTTAATTGGACAACACTCCTCCTCCGATTCCGTATTTGCACGGCGATTACACTAATTGCTGTGGAGTTGCCGTGAATTGAATACTTAATAACTGAATATATGCATATGTATAATTTGCATTTGAAATCAATGGTCAGCGTTGGGTGGGATGGAGAGTGTTTAAAAACACTTTATAGAGGTCTTAATCCAGGCAATGATGCAAGTGATTTGTAGTTTTTAAATAAGCTGCCTTGGGAGGTAGTGAATAACTGATGAACTTGTCTTGTATTTAGATTATCTTATAGTATGGATTGTCTTTAGCTTTGTGAAGTATCATTTATTACATAAGGTAATAAATTCTACTTACTTTTAATTAAAATTAATAACAAGGTGACATGAGAATGATAAAGAAACACGAAGTGTGTGTATTCATTTACATATCGTTAATTGAAATTACATTAATTCAAAGCCGCTTAAGCTCGTAAACTAGCCTAGTTCATTGGACACCCAACAGAAGTCAATTATCCAATCGATTCGAGAAATATTAATAACTTCTGTTGTTATGTGATAACCTGGCTGTTATTGACAGATTCCATTCAATCCAATTCCATTACCCCCAATGATTGATGATTACTGTGAGTCGAATTACCAGAGCCGCAATTATAGATTTTCACTATTAAAGTTATTAGTGGAAATCAATCAAGATTGGATTATTGCATCTCCACAACGCACCGGCTGGTTGGGTGATATAATCGGAAAACCAAAAGCAATTAAACTACACAAAGGCGATGCAATATATTTGAGGCTATTTAATGGCGAACGAATACAAAACACTAAGGCAAATATCATGACATAACCAGCAACTAAAGGTTAATTCTCTCAAGCTCAAAACAATTGTCAACAATTTAATACCCAAGCAGCGGGCAGGGGGTGGAGGGTTCGTGTGTGTTTATGGGTGTGTGTGTCGAAGAAACAATCACAAAAACACTCGGCAACAAATTGCACACAAATTGTGCCTCTGAGAAGCACACAAACGTGCTGGGGGAAAATGCGCAGACAGCCGATGAATGCTAACTACGCTGTGTGTTGACATCAATTAACTAAATCGCTTTAATTATGTGCCACCAACCGAACGGCAACAACAAAACGAGCAACAACCACAACATCAAAGGCCCAAGGAGAACTTGGCATGAATAAATATTTAAACGAATCAATAAAATCCTACAGAACGATGACAAAAAGCGCGATGATATAGACGACGACGAAATGAGCAAATTCAAATGGAAAATCAGCCTGCACAGTGGGTTCCAGTCAATTAGTAACAATTAGTAATTTAAATTACATTTATTTGAAAGAAATAAATATTTACTTCAGAGTTGTACAGTGCAAAGCCAATATGGGCACTTTCTTAAGGGCTTCCAAGCTTAGGATAATCATATTTTTTGACTAATTAACTATAAGATATAAATATATGGATATTTGAGAAAACGTAAGACCCTAGATGTTTGTACATTTACCAACTCATCTTATTAAGTCAATAATTCATAAATTATCTTGAAAGTTTCTACAGCTTTTTTAATAATTGTATAATTCATTTACCTATCAAAATTAAGTATGATTTACCTATCAAAATTAAGTATGATAATTGACTAACAATTGATGGAACGACGATCTAAAAGCATTTGATTAAGCAAAGTTGTGAAATTTAAATGAATCTACTAATCAACGAAGCAAATAATAATATCTGTTCATCTGAATCATTATATTATATTTAGTATAATGATTATACAAAAACCCAAATTTCATCATAATTTCCACGAATGATAATGCCAATTTTTGCTTTTATAGATAGAAAGTCAAGTATATACTAACCATACTAACTCGGCCTATCAGAAAGGTAAGGTGTGTTTGTTATTATTAAATTGGAATTGGATGAGTAAAAGCGACTCAATTTCGATCCCAAGCATCCTAGATACATAGCTAGATTGATATATCATTAATTTTATGTACTAAAGGCTTTTATTTACAAGTCCCACGGGTTTTTAAATAAACCATTAAGATTTCTGTTAAAAACATCAAAATTTGTTTTAATAGTATCTCAAGGGAAGCACCTTTTATAATGTACAATATGGTTGTAAATGGAAGCCCTGGCGAAATTCCATTGTGTCCAATCCTCAAATTACCGAGATTCGATTTTTATCCTGAAATTAAATCGTCGGCATTTAATTGGCGGCTTCACTGTAATTTGAGTGCAGCAACAAAGCCAGGGACACCGAGGAATGCGTGAAGAGGGTGGCAACAAAAGGCGGAGAACGAGGAGGAGGAGGAGAATGAAAAGGCGGAGGAAGAGGTGGAGGAGGAAAGGAAGCTGCGGGGGTGACAAAGGGGGCCAAAACCGAACGAACAATCTCTTAACGAATAACGACGAATAACGAAGCAAAGTAAACTGGCCGGGCCAATTCGAAATTCGAGTGCAGCGTCATCGTCGTCATCGTCATCGTCTCTGAATTGAATCGAAATCGACAGCCGAGCAAACACACGACGATAAACGAGTGGCAGGGGAGTAAAGAGGGAGAAAACGAGACTCGGGCACTCACACACCTTTGAATTTAATTGCCATCAATTATGGTAAAAAGATTAAGAAATCAAAACAAGCGCAAAATGTACAAGAACGTTGAATAAGAAGAATGGGCCACAAAAATGTAATGGAATACGGGGCACTGCACGAAATAAAACAATTTTTTTAATATTAATAACAAACTAGTGGGGATGGTAAATTTATTTCGAAAGCTTTTAATGTTTAATAATATCTGTTTTAGTGTCTGACCACGTCTGACCACACTGATTGATCTGATTTCATTTCATATTTCATGAAATTCACTTTTAATCAATTAACAACCTATTTTTACTAAACTATAAATACTAAGCTTATAAAATGGAACGATTACCGAAATAAACTTTATTTTTAATTCCCAATCTCTCTAAATGACAGACTATCCATAGATCTGCCTTTTTAATCGCACAATTACACGTTGCGGCTGCTAAGTGATATGAAGACTTGCGTGTAAATTGGTTAATTGATTGAAATTGACATCTAATTATACTTTTCTTGTTGTGTACACAAAACCCTCTCTCCCTCTCTCTCTCGCGGTAGCCGTCTCTTTCACGCTGCATGCCAATAACCCGCCTAAAGAGGCCCGAGCACAAAACTTGCAAATTGCGAGTAATTGAGAAGATAAAGTCAAGCACACGAGAGCGGGACGGCTGCGGTGGGTGGTAGGGGGAGTGGGGAGGAAACCCAAGTGGAGGAGAGAGCGAGAGCCAGGTAACGAATCGGTTTGCCGAACGATTAAGAGCCATAAACACGAGCACGACAATCACAACAACAGCAACAAGCAGCAGCACCCACACATACAACCAGAGGCAGATGCCAAGCCATGGCGAGAGAGACAACTACAACTATCTGCATACCTACAAACAAGATTGACAAGTTAGGGAAAAATCGAACTCTCAGCCTCGGGCCGACATAAAATATGTACATTTTTTATGAAATTATGCAAAAATGCCTGAATAAATATGTACGTGTGTGTGTGTGGGCAACAAAAACAAAGAGAGCAGTGGCGGGCTAGTCTCTCCCTCTCTCTTTCACCATACTCTCTCTCAGAGAAAGCAGCTGAAAATGTTGAATCAACAAATGAGAGAGGCACAGAAAGAGAGCGCACGCGGGGGAGTACCTTTGCTGGTGTGCGTGCTGTGTGTAAATCAAAACACGCAGCCAAAGGTGAAAAATGAAAAATGTGCGCGCCAATAATATGCGAAGGGTGCCATGGTGTGGGTGTGCGGTGGTGTGCTCTCTTATGAATGAGCATTGAAAGCCGAGAGCAACGACAGCAATTCGATGTCCAATTTGCCACGAAACACAAACTAAACACTCGAGAGTTTATTTGTGTGTATGTGTGTGGACATCTGTCCTACCTTGGTAGTGGTGATGGTGGTGGTTTGTAAGGTAACGAAAGGTAAAGCAAAGACTAAATAACCCAGTTAACACAGTAAACGGCAGCTGCTGAAGCCTCTTCTCCGCACACGCACTCTAAATAAAGGTGTAAACGCTAACAAATAGCCGCAAACAATGTAAATACTTCAAAAACAGTAACAACAATGCGAGCGGAACAACAATGCAAACTATTATTTTTGTGTTGGCCACTGGAAACAAATAGTAATCACGCACGTACAGTGATGGCCCGCTAAGCTCTATTGTTCGCTGCGGGGCGAGAGTTCTAAACACACATATCGCTATTATTAGGCTAATTTTTTGGGAGTATCTATTCAGATATCCTAATTAAACCGTAATTATAGTAATTACCTTTATCTTTTAATTGGATTTGAAAGAGGGAACAGATTTATTTCCTGAATTAAATTTATTATTGCATACTTATGGGCATACAAGTAATTGATTTTAAATCCGCGAAGGGCATGCCGTGGCTTAAAACCGTTAGATCTCGTGCCCTCTGCTGTTTTAAATCCTTAAAAATCTCGGTGGTTTACTAATAAATTAATAAAATAAACAAATAATGAAAGAAATAAATACATTTAGTCACACCCAATGGGCTCATATAAAATGTTTACAATCCCCAGCCAGAACATTTTGAATAATTGTTCAGGTTTAATAATACAAATACCAATTATAATTTGTAATTTATGGCAGATGGTATTTATAGTGGCAGTTTGTTGATTGCACTTAAGCGAGGTGCGTTCAACTAAAATCAGTCGAGTGTAAAAGTGCATTCGCTCAATTGTTTATTTTCGAAAACCCATTCAAGATCTCGGCGTCGAGCGTCCGAATATAAGCGTATAAACGCCGCATTAGCTCACGGCTCAGTGGCTGTGTGTCAAATGGGCCGAGTTTTTCGAAAGGCGAATTTTAATATGCGCAATTACTCATTTTATTTGCGCCTCGAAACTCAATGCTATTTGGCGCGTAGTTTCCCACACACACACACACACACACACAGACATGAGATTTGGAATTTGCCTTTTTGATGGCAAAAATGGCGTCAACAAATACACAGCCTATTGTATAAATATATATATTTATTTTGTAATTATTCATCAGCACAGCAGCAGCAGCAGCCGGGGCAATCGATTTTTAGCTCCCGCTGCCTGCCCTGATCGCTTCTCATTTTATTGTATAATTTATTAAAAGCCAGCCAGCAACAGCCAACAACAACAACAACAACAAAACAGTTTTTAGTTATACAAACACTTGGCCATGTGAGCGCCAGAGCGAGAGACAGACAGAGAGCAAGAGAGGGAGAGCGGCTGAATTTGATTTAGAATTGAGGCGACAACAAAAGCAATTAACTGGTCTCACACATTAAACTTTATTTATCGATGCTGCCTGCCTTATTATTATTATTATTGTTTTGTCAGTGTCTGAGTGCCGAGTGCCTAAGCTTGTTTGTGTTTGTGTGTGGGAGTGGCAGCGACTGTCATTTACCGTTTGGTTTATGGGTGGCAAAAGGTGGTAAGTAATGGGAAAACGTCGTAGTTGGCCTTAGAGTACAGAAGAACTTGGATAAGATGAACCTTATAATAAATTCCCAAATAAAACATTTTATTTTTAAATAGAAGAATATTTATAAACTATTAAAATCAATATTTTAGGCCTACAGATATTAAATCTCATGGAGATGGAGAGATAAATTACCAATTTTACGAAATAACGTTAGCTTTAAGGCTAAACTGCTCTTGTAAAACTCTTGTAAAATGCAATAAAACCTATGTTAAAGATTTACAATAAATAATTAACCAACATAATAAAATTACTAATTTTAGAATAATTTTAAACTACGAAAATATGCAACCACTGTTAGTTTACACTATTTTGGCTTTACTGTAGCCTGGTCCCACAGAACTAACAGTATTTGTTGTGCCGCCTAATTTGCATTATCGAGTGCATAATAATTAACAACGTTCCGTTTGTTCTGCGACTGGAAAACAACAATCTCTAAAAACTACTCACTAAGGTTAGTCGTCAAAGGTAACTAAAAACTATGGAGATATGAGTGTGAGTTTGTGTGTAAAATATGAAAATGAGGTGACATGAGAGAGTATGTGTGTGTGTAATGTAATGTAAAGTATCTCCTGTCATTTTTTTGCATTCCAAATCAATATCTGGCATGCACAGAGGCACACACACACACACACAGATGCACATAGTGCAATGGTGTGTGAGTCATCCATCCGTCAGCCGGCGGCGGCGACGACGCCTTTATCGCAGCGGCGATCTCTTCTAATTACCTTTTGTGTGTGGCGAAATATCCAGAGATTCCCAGCAGATTCCAGGCTCAGTTGCGCCTCCGGGGGTTGTTTTTCACCAATAATAATCCGAGTGCGGGATGTCGCATTTTCTTAGCATCTCGATTTCCACGCGAAATGAACACAAAACACACAATAAACTTTGATAAACACACAAATAACACGCTCACAACAGGGGTGGAGATTGCGATTTTTCGTTTTTATTTTCGTTCACTTATTTCTTGGTTTTTCTGCTTTGGCTTTCACATTCGCCGCTCTCTCGCTCTCGACACAAAACAAACGCACAAAAACACGCACACAACTACGGCTCGCTCGCTCGCTCTCTCTTACTCGCTTGCTCTCTCGCGCCCGCGCGTTTCATATACACACGTATATATATATATCGGCACACACGTATGTGTGCGAGTGTCTGTATGTACGTGTTTTACGACGATGAAAAAATGCGCTTCTTCTTCTTTACCCCAAAATCAGGTTTGCAGCTTCGATTTTCACACTTTTCCTTGAGCAATTCAATGCAATTCCATTGGCAAACACTACAAACACCACTTAGCGACACTTTTCATCAGAGTTTAGCAATTAATTTCCACATTTTTTGACACTTTTGACGAGCGAAACGACCGAGCTGAGAGAGTAGAGGTGGACAAACATCGATGAAAAAATCCATGCACAGATACATCGATGTTTTTGGAATAATCGATATTGGTTGGTGACTATCGATGTTTTTGACACATCACTAAAAAATATAAAATTGTAGTGTGGCCAGAAAAATTCCCCCCAAAAATTAAAAAAAAACAGTTAATTTAATAAATATAAAAAAAAACATCTTATTTTATACATAGGTACACATTTATTGAAATTGAGAACATCATCGGAAAACTCGGTTTTGTAAACTTCTTCGCTTACATTTGTTCTGTGCATTTGTTCTGTTTAAAATTATTGGATAAAGTTAGTCTAATCTATCTTAGACTATGTCTTTAATCTTTTAATCTTGAACATTAGTCAAAAATCGGGGTATGACTTCCAATTTTCCTAAAAAATAAGAACAAAATAACGAAAAACTACCGAAATCATTATATTTTTTTATATCGGATGATCCTGTGGACAAAGCAACTTTTTTTCGAGGGGACTCGGGAGATTCTCTATAACTCCTATACCTCTACAATACAAAATTTATCAAAAATTGTTCAAATGTTTTGCCACAACAATTTTTTTAACGTTTCTTGCAACAACATCACACAACTGCAACTACATAAACCAAATGCGCCTCCTAAATCATCAAATAATTATAATTAATTTAATTAATTTGCAACTAAACTGTAAATAAATGAAGAAATAGCCTTAAAACCTTATATATTTGTGTTAAGCCCCGTTTAAGCATTTTCTTTTAACAAAATAGTTTGGAATTAAATTTAAAATAATATTAAATCCAACATTTTTAAAACATCTTTATTTATTCCAATGGCTTTATATTGCGTTAAAAGTTTCAAAGAGCTGTAACAACAATTTGAAAATTCGCAGAATTAGCGGGAAAATCCATGCTGGGCAGCACTGTTCGCTCGCTACCCTCGACACCGAAAAGTCTGGCAACGCTGGTCGCTCAGCGACCAAGTTTCCAACCTGTCCAACCCGTTTTCTTAACCGTTTTTGTGACTTCCTGATTTACCGCAGTTGTTCAACACTAAAATCAAACGAAGAAAAGCTGTCTGCTATTTCACTAATTGAATTTAAAAAATACGTTTAAAACGGACTTTTTAAACAAGTTTCAGCGCTAATTGGCTTGATTTATGGTAATTAAATTGTCTAGAACAAAGAGATGGCAAGACCTTGACTTACTGATCGATTAGTGACGCCTTTCATTCAGTAAAACGTGTCAATTTCTAAAGCTTAATGACTTTTAAAGGCCAAACCTGGATTATTCCCAAATCTAAATCTAAGATTCTAAAGGCAAATAACAATTACCCTCATTATCGCTTATATGGGCTATGTGTAGTTCGGATTAGTTGCGATTTCATAATTAAGCCATAATCTGCAAATAAACAAGTTGTCAGCAGCTGCCAGCGAGTCCTCTTCAATTTCGGAATCTTTGCCCAAACTATTAACCGAAAAACATCTTTTTGGCAAAAGAGAGACACCTCCAGCCAGGCGCGAAGTAAACAACATAAATTTTTGGTCAACGATTTGGACGTGTCGTCCCAATTAGCACATTTTTGATTCACAAAATAAATATTGTTGCCTGTTGCCAGGTTATGGGTTAGGGTTTTTTTTTTATCAGCGTCACTTTGTGGCCGGCGTTTCACTTTTATTCGCAAGAAAATTGAATCATTTGTTCGGTGCCGATGACAAAGAACGGATTGGTAACCTGGATTCAGGAAAGACTCGGATTTAATTGGGGAACTTTTTTCGTTTACCACAAAAAAGGAGTGCTAAATATAATGGCCTGAATTGAGGGCCTCATAAAATACTTAGGAAGTTTTTGGGGCATAATAAAGTTTTAAAACTTTGATTGATATTAATTTTTAAGGGGGTTTTTTTATGGAAATTAAAAATAATACAATAATTAGCATGACAATG
>JAEIIH010033014.1:0-42564 GCA_018904745.1 Drosophila orosa | reverse complement strand
CTACCTTTCTGCTTTCTAGTATTTTCGAATTGTACGCCGCTTTAGCGCTCACGCCGTTTTGAACTATTTGCCTCTCGCTCTCTTTCACTGCTTTGAAACGCTATTTTTCTAACTGAGTACTATGCTATAATAATTAAATTTTAGGGGGTAAACTGGATATTTTAGGGGGAAATTTCCACTTTTTGAGATTATTTAGGGGGAAAGCCAAATTTTCGTCTGGTAACACTGATTTCTACGTTCTAGAAACGGCCATACCAAAACCAAAACACGTGTGGAGTCGGTCCGCGGTTTATTATTATTCTCGTGCCGAGTTTGAAGCTCCTATAAATCACAAAGAAAAGAAGAAAAGTCAAAGTAAAGATGACCACCTCGTTGGCCCAGCAGCTGCAGAAGTTGGCGGCGCCGCAGACGTCCGTGACTCTCGCGGACGCTCGCAGCAGGGCCTCCATTCTATTCGATCCCAAGGAGGCGGCCACCAAGGATAGACGGGAGATCTACCAAATCGGATTGACCGGGCTGCAGGAGCTGACGGAGTTCAATCCGGCCTTCAAGGAGTTCCAACTGACACTGTTCGACGAAGCCACCCTGACACTGGAGCGCTCCGTGGAGCTGCCGGAAGTGAACAAGCTGCTGGACGCGGCCATTGCCAAGTTCCTGCGCTTGCTGTCTCCCTACCTGTTGCTGCGCCCCGCCCACATGGCCTTCGAGTGGCTGCTGCGTCGCTTCCAGGTGCACGAGTACAACCGCGGCCAGGTGATGGCTCTGATACTGCCCTACCACGAGACCAAGACCTTTGTTCAGATCCTGCAGACCATGAGGCTGCGCTCCTCGGATGCCGAGTGGTTCTGGTTGCGACCCTTGCAGCGCCCGGGAGTCTGCTTGGCCAAAACCGCCATTGTCAATCGGGCGGCCAGCAACCCGGCCTTCCTGAGCTTCATCTGCCAGAGCACCCAAAAGGCCATTAAAGAGCTAGGCCCCCGTGCCCACCAGCTGCAGGCCCAGATCAACTTCTACGCGACCGTGGTGGTCGGAGCCCTCCAGACGGCCAAGCCGCTACAGGACTGGCACATCACCACTATCCTGGAGTCGCTGTTGAGGGGCCTGGCGTCCGATACTATTGACTTTATGGCCGCTACGTATGTCATCGTCGCCCAGCTGGTCTCTCGCACCAAGCTCCAGAGCAAGGTGTGCAACGCGCTACTGGAACGGGTGGCTAACTGTCCGTTCGAACGCCTGCACACCGAGTCGCTGCTGCTGCTCATCTGCATATACGGCAAGCAGAGGGCCGCCGTGCCTCACTTCAAGCCGGAGACCGTGCTCAATCTGGTTGGCCAGAAGTGGCTCATTTCGGCGCTGACCTCGCTTGCCAAGGCAAATGTAGCCATTCAGTCCATTTGCATGCCACTGACGACGTGCGCCGTGGCCGGCATTCGGGAGGATGTCGCCGCCACTAGCTCTTACAAAACGTTCCTGGACAACCTTCTGTCCGAAGTGCCCATGACTACGCCGTGCGCCCAGAAACTGATCAAGTAAGTTGTGCAATTTACTCAAGTATCCAAAATAACACGATGCCCTCTTCAGCTGCTTTTTGGATACATTTGTGGAGACGGAGTCTGTGGCAGCCGAGCCCATGGACACCGCTAGCACCGATGACAACGACACTATTGTCATTGATTCGGACGATGACGAGGTGGCAACCGAAAAGACCAGCTTTGAGACCTGGTACGCAGGTTACCTCGAAAAGCTTGAGAAGCGGTACCCAGAGGCCTTTGACCTGAGCGTTAAGGAAGCCCTAAGGGCCAAGTCGACCACCAGCAATCGCCAGAAGGCCTTGAAGTTGGCTCTGGGTAAGTGCATTTCTGAATAAATTATATAAAATCTACATTCCCATCGCTGCTTAGGTTTCCGCCTCAACACCTCGGATGACAAGGCGAAGCGGGCCTATGAGAAGCTCTACCATTACAGCGCCGACTGGCGCCTGAGTGCAGTCCATCAGCTGCTAAACAGCCTGAAAAACGACAAAAAGCGAGAGCGCAGTGTAAAACTGCTACAGGAATGCCTGCCCGACAGAATCAACGATGACAGCGGTGCTGTGGTCTCCGCCGTACTCTCATTGCCCACGGCAGAGCTGGCCGAGATGTTGGGTGCCCAAATCCTGACCCAGACGCTGTGCCAGCTGGTGCATCGAGCCCAATCCGAAAAGGAGGAAGAATGGCAGCCTGTGTTGGTGCTGGCGGTGCGCCATTTGACCACAGCCACTGGGAGTGGCAACTACGATGAGAATCTGGTACTGCTGGCACTGATGCCGCTGCTGTTCCCTGACGCCGCTTTGACAGAACACGAGCACGCTGCTCTGGTGATTTTGCTGGATAGTGAGTTTGCCGGCAGAGTCCCGTTCCTAAAGGAACTGAAGGTGAGCAGCGAATTCAAGGACTTCAAGCTCAGCGAGCATCGGCAGCACTTTCTGGACGTGATAGCGGGCAGCAGCCAAGAGCTGGTCAGCCAGGAAAGGGCTCTGCTCCAAAGCGTTGAGGAGCATGGAGGTGAGACTTACCTGGAGAAGCCAGCCCAGCTGACGCACCTGCTGCTCCTGCTGACCGCCTACGCCAAGCGGGAACTGCAGCCGTCGGAGAGCCTGCACATGTTGGATAAGATCGGGCTGTACAGTCGCCGCATTGAGTTCCGTGTCGCCAAGGCTAACCGCAACTCCCAGGACTTTGTCCCCCTCCAATTGTACGTTGACTTTCTGCTCTCCTTGGTCAAGAACACCAAGTGGACGTCTCTGGCCTCGACGCCCTGGAATCAGCTTAGCGACGAGTTACGCCTCTGTCTCCGCCTGCTAGAGATAATATGTGGCCAAGTGTTCTCGGACCGTGAGGATCCTCAAGAACGGCATGAGTGGACGCGAGCCCTGCAACAGAGCCTTCAGGTAATGCTACCCGAGGCGCAGGACAGGCTGGAACTACTCTCCAACTTTTATGTGTTCGAACGCCTGCCGGAACTATGGCCTCGCGACTCGGACTATGCCGTGTTCCGCTTGCAGGGCTTCCTGCTCCTTGAGGCGGTGCTGTCCAACCCGAAGTCTCAGCTTAACTGCAGCCTAGTTCATGTGCTGCGAGTGGCGAACGCTTGCGGCTCCCAGCTGCAGACACTGAGGGTGCAGGCCATCAGCACGCTGCAGTTAATCGGCAGTCGCGGCAAGCTGGTGACCCATGTGGAGCAGCTGGTGGGATCGCTGCTGCAGCGAAAGAGCGAGCTGAGCATGGACCACGAGCAGTATGCCCTGATACTCTTCACCATCATGGAGCCAGAGAGTGCCACGGCCAAGGAGAAGCTGGTGCTGTCTAAGTTGAGGAGATCGGTTCTGGCCTTGGCCTGTGATCCCCAGCAACCGGCCATCTGCACAGCGGCTCTGCTGAGGGCTCTTAAGCATGTCAACGATGAGCATTTCCTCGGCGAACTGCTGCCCCTGGGTCTCGACGCCCTGAACAGGATAACCGACGGGGACGATGATCGCAGCCAGCACCTGAAGCAGCTGCCGTGGCCCCACAGCGAGATCTACAAGTCGGTGATTGAGAAGTTCGAAGGGCAAATAGCAGTGAATGTCTTGCTCCGAAAACCTCAGGCTTGGGAGCTGTTCGAGGCGACATTCGCCCGCCAGGATGTCTATATTCAGCTGGAACAGAAGCTCCAGCCTTTGCCCTGCGTCCTACTCAACAGCCTTTCGTCTGAGACATTCGAGCGTCTGCAGGCCACGCACAAGGTGGCTCTGATCAAGCTCATTGTGGAGGCTGCTACCCGTTCGGACAACGACACCATATTCCTGGCCAGCCATCGAATGCTGAAGCGCTGTCGCTTGGAATGCAAACCGCTGGCACCGATGCTGGTGAAAATGATGACCTTTGCCAAGCGGAAGCCGCTGCAGGTCGGCGCCAAGCGACGCAACTCCCCGTCTGCCACTGAACAACTGGACCTTACCAGTGTTCCCTGGAAGCAGGGAATGACTCTTCTGGAGCTGCTGGAGCACAAGAAACTGCTGATTGGATCGGAGCTGCTGATTCCACCGCTCTTTGAACTCCTAAAGGCGTGCCTTACACTGGAGGAGCACAGTGCCGCCGAGTATCCCAAGCAGCTGATCCTCGCCAGCCTGCTGCACTGCTGCCAAACGGCTCAGTTGGCCGGAGTGCAGCTGACCAAGGCCCTGCCAGAGTCCTGCTTCCGCATCGAGTTGGTGGTGCAGTGCCTGCGGAATACGCGCAACCCGCAGACCCAGCAGCACGCCCTGCTTTTCCTCACCCACTGCGCCGCCATGTACCCGCAGCAGGTGCTGCACAAAATCGTTGAGATCTTCACGTTCGTTGGCTCCACTGTGGCGCGACACGACGACGCCTTCAGCCTACACATCATCCACAACGTGGTGGAGTCGATCATACCAATTCTGTTGCTGAAAACGGGCCAGAACGAGCTGGTCATTCCCGTGCTCAAGGTCTTTGCCGACATCTGCACAGATGTGCCGGTGCATCGCCGACTGCCGCTTTACGCAACACTGTTCCGGGTCCTGGAGCCCAAGAAGCACCTCTGGCAGTTCCTGTGCATCGTCTTCGAGAGCCACGTGCTGCTGGATCCGAAGGCCTCAACGGACAAGTCCCGCCTGGAGTTTGGCCGCGAACTGACGCTGATGTTCGAGGATCCGGCGGTGGCCCTGGAAACATGCATCCGGCTGCTGGATTACTTAACCAAGCTGCCGGCAAACAAGAGCGGTCAATCGTCGTCGTCAACGGGCTCCTCCTTAATGCTGTCCAACGAACAACAGCTCTTTGATGTGCGTTCCCGGTCCTTCAAGCAGCTGCGCCACTACAAGTACCTCATCATGGACTTCCTGTCCGGCATCAGTGGTTGCAACGAGTGGCAGGCGAAGATGAAGCGTCCCGATCCCACAGAGTTGCTGCCGTACTACCAGGAATTCATCCTCAAGACTCTGGCCTACGTTAGTGTGGTCAATGAAGCCCTGGTAGCCGCCTCCGAGACGCCCTCACTGGAAAAGTTCTGGCATGTGCTGGCGAACCATGCCCACGATGTCCTGGACAACGCCATCGGACTGCTGGCTCCGGAGCACTTCCTCAGCGTAATCACCGAGCTATTGAAGCACGACCTTGTCCACGTCCGCACCAAGGTGCTGGAGCTGCTGGTAACCAAGCTGGGTCATCCCACTAGCGATTACTTCCAGCACACGCCAGCCGAACACTTTGCAGTCCTCTTAGCTCCGCTGCAGGATATCATCAACGGCATCCTAGAGGGTGGCGCCGGCAGCGCTCAGCTCGCGCAACTGCAGCAGACGGCTCTGCATGCCATGCAGCTTCTGGCGCAACGCCACGGCCGTGACTTCATCGAGGAGTGCCGATCCCTCCTGGCTACTCTCACCAGGATCACCAAGCGCCGGGCAAATGTGCCAAAGGCGGTAGTGGGCAATGTTGTGCTCACCCTCGTCGAGATTTGTGCCAGCCTCAAGGCCCATGCCCTGGCCCAGTTGCCGAAGTTCGCGCCCCAGCTGACGGAGCTGCTAAAGGAGCAGGTCCACCAAATGGTCACGCTGAAGCAGGGTCCCGACTATGTCTGTTCCACCCTTGTCACCGGTAAGTTCTTCGACACCTCCTTTGATTCTTCATCCTTATCTATGTTTGTGATTGCAGCTTTGCACAAGCTTTTTAAGGCACTGCCTGCCTTTCTGGGTCCCTACCTGGTGGACATTATCGCGGCCTTGGTACGTCTTTCCGTTCAGCTGGACAGCCCCTTGCTGCTGCAGGACAAACGCTCGCAGGCCCTGAGGCTCCGTCTTGTGGATGTCTGGGCGGCTGTTGCCCAGGGCGTGCAGGTGCGCATTCTGGTGCCCAGTTTCTCCAAGACCTACAGCTGCCTGCTGGAGCAGCAGGCCTACGAAGAGCTGGGCCAGCTGATGCAGCAGCTCCTGCTGCAGACCATCCGGCACAATACGGCTGCACAACTGCAGCCGGTGCAGGATGCGCTCAGCGAACTGTTCCTGCAAGCCCTAGAATTCCGACTGCAGGTTCGTGGCCGCGGCCTAGATAGGCAGCAGGTTTCCGATGTGGAATCCGCCATCATCGAAACCTTTGTGACGTGGATCCTCAAACTATCGGAGACCAGCTTCCGACCCATGTACGCCCGGGTGCACAGGTGGGCGATGGAGAGCAGCGCCAAGGAAACACGCCTCACCTACTTCCTACTGACCAACCGCATAGCCGAGGCCCTGAAGTCGCTGTTTGTCCTCTTTGCCAGCGAGTTTGTCGAAGACTCCTCGCGGCTGCTGGCCGAGCACAACTCGGTAAGTCCCGGTTTCAAAGCTGGGGACCCGGAGGACGATGTGGAGCTGTTGATGGCCATTCTGAGCACTCTCCATCACGTCTTCCTGCACTGCAGCGAGGACTTTGTGAACGAGCACAGGTTCAATGCGCTGATGGCGCCGCTTGTGGACCAACTGGAGAACGACCTGGTGCTGAGCCATGAGCCTCTCCACCAGGCGCTCAGCAACAGCATTGCCCAGCTGGCGGTGGCCAGCAACGATGTGATGTGGAAGCAGCTCAACAGCCAGGTCCTGCTGAAGACACGCACTCCCACGCCCGAGGTGCGTATTCTGGCCTTCAATAGTTGCGTGGCCATTGCACGCAAGCTGGGCGAAAGTTATGCCACTCTGCTCCCGG
The DNA here is from genome assembly GCA_018904745.1 of Drosophila orosa. Taxonomy (NCBI): domain Eukaryota; kingdom Metazoa; phylum Arthropoda; class Insecta; order Diptera; family Drosophilidae; genus Drosophila; species Drosophila orosa. The sequence continues at coordinate 35,848 of JAEIIH010033014.1, read as the reverse complement.
AAACAGTGCCCTTCATTGCCGAACTGCTGGAGGATGAGCACCAGCGCGTCGAAAAGAGCACTCGTTCGGCAGTGCAGGAGCTGGAGACTATTCTGGGTGAACCTGTGCAGAAATATTTATAATAATGGCAAACTTAGAGGTTTGCTTTTCAAACTGTATAAACTAAAAGAATTAAATATATTTGTATTTTGGACATCAATCGAATTGGAAAATCATTTAAAGTTCTATCATAACAAAAGTTCTAAACGTAAGTTGAGAAAAGTCATATTTCTGAAACAAGTTTCCTGTTTAATACCTTCCTTTAAAAGTTTTCTTTTCTAAAAAACCTCAAATCATAGGAAAAATATTAATTCCAGGCAAAGGTTTCCCGTTTTTATGTTAACTTAATCATTTATTTTGGAAGGTCCGCTTAAGCTAAGGTACATTTTCTTAATAACAATCAACATTATTCTTGGCCCCGCCTGAAGTCGAGCTATGTGCAATTCGCCTATGTATTGTAGGTGTAGGAAATATTGGGGATGTGGGCGTTGTTCAGCGTATTGTCGTGCGTCTCCTTGTCCTCTGGTATCTCGGGATCTTCGCGCTCCTCCTCTTCGTCAATGATGCTGATGTCTCGGATGGACGGCCGATGGCTGCGCCGCCAGCCGCTGAGATCCTGCGGCTGCTTTGTCTTGGTCAGCAACTTTGTGCCCGTCACGGAGATCAGGATAGCGCCCAATGGAGCGGTCAGCACGATGCTGAAGACGCATATTGTCTGAACAATATTTGCCCAGTTGCGCTCATCATCCGTAGAGTTCTCGTCCAGATGCTTGAGGGCCACCGGACCGAGTGCCGCCTGCACGGTGGCCTTGGCCATCCACGAAAGTCCGACAAAGAACTTCTCCTTGGTGTTGAGGCGATCGCCAAACGCAATGCCCGCCGTGGTGAAGACGCGCAGGATGGCGCCGGTGAAGATGCAGGCCGCTCCGATCGACACTGTATGCGAGTCCAGCTCGCGGATCTTGACGGTGGCGCCGGTGAGCCCGAACAGGATCGGCTCGAAGATCATCCAGAAAATCTCGAAGGCGGTGGACACCGGATTATCCTCCACGTTCCAGCCGTCCTTGCACCAAAATAGGTTGGAAACAAACGCCGAGAAAACGACTGCCAGAGGTCCGGCACCCTCGAAACCCAACTCCTCGCTGCCATAGATGGCCATCAGGCCACCGGTGAAGAGCAGCAGCGTCCGCAGAGGTACCACAAATGCGTCGCCCTTCTCCGGGAAAATGCGAGCCAGCGATCCCCAGATGACACCGAAACCCAGTCCGCCAATGATACACACCGGAGCCTGAGCGATCTGATAGGCCAGGCCCTTGTCCGAGAACATCACCGTGCTAATGATGCCGAAAATGGCCACCGACAGTGCGTCATCGACTCCGGCCACAGCCACCACCAGTGTGGGAATGCCCTTGGCCACGCCGTAGCCCTTCGTCCGCAGGCGGAACAGACAGGGCACCACAACCGCCGGCGACACCGCTGCAATGATGGAGCCCAGCAGGAAGGCCCAGATCCAGGGAAGGTCGAGCAGGAAATGCGACATCACGGCCATCACAACCGCCTCCACGCACCAGGGAATGATGCCCAGCTTCAGGATCGTCTTGTACACCTTCTTGAAGGCCTCCGGCTCCATTTCGAGGCCAGCTCGAGTCAGGATTATGGTGAGCGCAAACTTGCGCAAGTGGGCCGTCACCTTGGAGAAGTCGCCATCGAGATTCGCCCAGCCCACGTTCTGGAAAAATACAAATTTTAATTTGTTCACCTCAGGGGGGCTTAAGAAATTTACCTGGAAGAGTATGCCCACCATGAGCATGCCGATCAGCCGCGGCAATGTAGTTAGAGATATCAGGTATCCGCCAAAGTTGGCGGCCACAGTAAGTACGACCAGGCCGAACAGCTGCCCTCCAGGGGCTGCCGAGTCGCCAATGATCACGAAGGCCGTAACCCAGATGAGGACACCTAAGGAATTGTAATTTTCATAAATTTAACTATAGAAAAACGAATAAGGTTTAATATTTACCGATCAGAATGAGGGATATCAGCCGAGAGACCGTCCTGAAAGTGGGACACAGCGGGTAGGGGAAGATCTTCTGCCAAAAGGGCGGCTCCCAAGAAGCCGAAGGCTCTTCGCCGCGGCACTTTAGGCAGAATGTGTACATCCAGGACTCCTCGACGTAGTTGGCCCCGCCATTGCTGTCACCCATCGAGGTGTGTCCCATCTGGTGGCCATTGTACTTGGCATTGAGCACGTCCAGCGCATTCTGGCGATAGTTTTCTGAAATTTAAATGAAAAGATGTTGCCAATCAATGAATGAACACAGAAACCCCAGTTCTCTGAGGGTTGTTTATCGCCAAGGAAATTATCTCGTCAGTCATCATGGACCTCTAATTAGGTGATAAATACAGTCCTAATATCGCCGGGGAAAACAAGCTGGCATCTATACGTCAGTGTCGAGACCTACGCAATAATATTGGAAATTATTAGAGCCAACTTCTCCCGGCCCGCTAATTGGTAATGTCAATTGGAATATGAAGTGGACGCAGAAATAGACGGAACAGCCACTGATCAAACAGGCGTTGAATTTGCATTACCCAAGACACATCAAGTCAGCGATAAATGTGAGACGAGTTTCTCAGGTGGCAGAGTGAAAACCTAAAAATGTAACCGATTTAATTTTCTTTAATTTTTAAATTGCTACAATTCTTCTACAAAAAAGTGTTTCTTAAAACTTTAAAGAATTTTGAAAGATCGCTAATCACCTTTTGATTTAGTTTAAAACCACTTGCTACATTTTTTACCGGCGCCCACCGTGTCCTACATTCGAATATACTATATTATTTCAACTGCAGTTCATTAACTCATACCTTTTTAAATTTTTGATTAAATAAAACTCTGACTTTATTTAAACGTATTCACATACACATACATAAACCTCATTTTTGCACGTAATATGAAAGAATTTAATGCACGTGCAAATTACGTTTAGTGGAGAGTTCACAATGTGCGCCACGAACGGATTAAGAACTTTTTTTTATTCCCAGCCAGCATTTTATGAAATTTCTGATCAAGTTCAAGTCTTTTTGGAATCAGCTTTCTGATTAAAATTATCATTAATGCGATCGTTTTCTGATCATAAATGAGGATGCCTTCGGCAGAAAATGGTATGCTAACCGGGACACTAATAAAACAGTCTCGTTGAACCATAATTGACTCTTCTTCAAGTCATATTTCAATCGAATTTCGATCACCTTTTAGAATGTATTACATTTTGTTATTTCATGAACATATTTTGAGAGCATTTATAAGTAATTTTCGAGACATTTTTCAGTCTTTTTCGTGTCGCGCATGATATAAACCTTTTTTATTAATTTCAACTACTTGATTATTGTAAAATTGATCTTCCAAATGCTGGATGGGTTAGACCATAAGCTATACATTATAGTCAAATTCATATTTACGGTCAAAATACAGTCTTTTAAGTTATTTTTAAAATAATACAATATAAAATAAAAATTTTATGATTCACAAAGAAAAAATTTGAATAGTTAAAGTATGTCAAGATAGATTCAAATTCCTCTCTCTTTGGCGTCTGCAGACAAACGAGTAAAGCTTTTGTAGTTATTTTGGTTCTCATATCTAACCAATTTGTTCTATTTATATTTCTTACACAAATCCAATTCAAACCTGTCAATATATTTTCTAGGCACCATTGATGTAAATATGGTTTTATGGAATAACCCATTTAAATTAAGCTGATACAGGTTAAGAGAAGAAATATATGTTATAATATCCTACAAACCAAACAGACCAAGAAATATCACATTTCTAAGGGGTTTCCCCTTTGATAACACAGGAACCGGAATATATGACTTTGCCGAAGATGCACTGAACACCAATCCAAATTACAGCACCTCAAAAGTACCCAAAAAACGTATTTTTTGTTATTTATTGATCTTTTAGGTTAAAGCATCTCAAGCATTGGACGTATAGACATATTTTTGGGGCCTTCGGAAAAGTATGTATATTCCGGCTCTTGGTTCTGGGATATTTTTCAATTTTATCGGCCTGTGTAATGTTTTATATCTATTTTTGAAGAACCCACCGTAACTATGCGTCGAGGCCCGATCGCTTTCGTTGTCATGTGGGGGCGCGGAGTCCTTCAAAATGCTCTTCCTTCGCGCCGGTCCAATATCGCTGTGCGAGTGTGTGGAGGTCTGCGGACAGAATAGGATTTGGGGTTATTTCAGCCTGGCATACCCTTATCTTCATCCGATAATCAAAGCTCGTCCCATATAAATAAACGTATATATTTTCATTAGGAGATAGCATGTCGGGCACGCGAAAATCCTATTTTACGATGCCCCATCAAACGGAATGATCGCAATCGCAATCGCTCAACCGACTTGCTTCGCCGCCACTCACCTGTGAAATTTTACGTCTCGGATTTTGCTCATAGGCGGGATTATCGTATCCAGAACCGGGGCCAACCCCGCCGATAGCTGGCGGATCCGAAATAATGCTGACCCGCCGCTTGGGCTGGCTCTCGATGACGATGGTGCTCTTGTGGTTGCCACTGCCATTGGAGTTGGGCATGGGCACATCGCTGGGCACAGTATTCGGGGACGGAGGCGTAACGATGGTCGCCGGAGCACCGGTGGAGGAATCCTCCCGAGCGCCTGGCTCTCCCGTGGCCGTCATCGTCTTGTGGCTCTGTCGAAACGTACGAGATTTACGATCAGTGATCTGGGCACCATGGACGATGGCTTAATGGTCGGATTAATGGCAGGGGGGCTTACACTAAACATCAGAGACAGCGTTCCGAATCAAAGGTATAAAAATATTACGGCCCGATACGCGACTTTTTACAACTATCTCGTTCGACGTTTAGCAATGAAATAAATTCATTACCACGCGGTGGGAATTCAGCAGCTGCAGGTGCAAACACACACCTGAGTAGTACCGCACATACACTAACAGACACCTGTTATATGGATACACTGAGCGAAATAGCAGGGTGCTAATTAAAATGGCCAACTGTTTGGTATTGGACCAAGGAATTTACATAGTATGATGATCAAAAGCTCACAGCGATAATTGCACATCTTATTTTAGGAACAACTAGTTTTACAATACAAATTAAAAAATATTAAAAAATCTTGATAAACTAATCCTTTGTGCCTTAGAGTACCTTAAACCTAAAATATTTATTCATTTTCAATAGAAACATGACTAATGATATTTTGTAATAGGGACATGAATACTGGGAAAAATAGTGCCAAATTTACCTAGATAATGACAACGAACTATATATTATATCAATATATAATATTTATTTTAAAATTTGTAGTAATCTTTCCACAATTCAGTTATAAATCATGTTAACAATTTCATTTCACACAATAAAAAATTCTTTGCTTTTGCTGTGAGTGTTTTCTCGCACTGCACATTTGTGAAGTTGTGAAAATGTTAAAGAGTAACGTAAATATTAAATAAATATTGTAAAAAAATACTAAAAACCTCAATAAAAATTAACGGCAATTAGCTTTAATTATATTACCCAGCGTGAAAGAGCTATACGACATATGAACGCAGTATAAGTATGTCTCCTCCTATGAAAATGAAAAAACCTAGTCGGTTCTCGCTTTGATGACCAAGAAGTTTTTATCCATTTGTTTGACGTTCAATTATGACGCGTTTTATCTAAACAAATTCACGTGAGCTCGGTTTAATTTTACGCCGTTTTTCTCCCCTTTAATTATCTACCGGCGCGCCGAGACGTCTCGAAATAATGAGGCTGAATTGATTATTTCATACATTTGGCGATTATTTGTTTTTCGGGTCTTTCCGTTGTTTTCGAGCTTTATTTTCGATTCGGTTCTGCGGCGAGGAGAACAAAATGTGACATCAAGTCATGCGGTTCGTTAGCTGAAATCAAACAAAGCCACAGGCGTATGCTGGTTGCCTGGCAAAATGTTGATTTAAAATTGTTTTTTCTAAAGTTTCGTTATACAATTCGCTAATTTAAGGTTCACACAAAAGCTGGTAGCAAATAGCAGGTGACAAGTCCCACTAAAATGCGAGCAAATTGATTTATTGTGATTTTTATGGTCTCCCTACCCCTTTTTGGGGGTGAAGAAACCCGAAACCCCGAATAAATATGGGTATCTATTTATTCTCTCAAGTACACTGATCTTGTACCTTTCAATTTCTCCGCTATTAAACAATGAGCAACTGTGCAACTCGTTGACTTTATTCACGCTCTGATTAGAGCCCTAAATATAGACTTAAATGTGGAAAAAGGGGCTGGCAGCGGCCATTGATATCAGGAGGGAGCGAACGAAGAAGAGTCTATTTGCAATCACAACTGCATAATTGGCCAGCCACGCTCAATGTTTTCAATTTTCACCTCTAATTAGCGCCGATTCAACACAAGTCTGCTATTGATATGAGTAATTTGCCGCAAAAAATTGTTTTAGACAATATTTATGTTGGGCAGTCACCCCAGCCCAGGACGGTGAGTGCCGCAGGCTTTCCTGCTCCATCTCAATCTTAATTCGGAGCGATGCCTGAAAACTTGATAGCTGCGATTTTTTCCCTATATTTTTTCGGGGGCTCGGGGCGCTAATTGACGCGTGTCTGGTCTCAGACAGCGACGAGTTGACAAACTTTCAACACACCACCATCATCATCGGAGTATCATCGTCACGTGCTGTCATGTGAACAAATGGCGAACAAAGGGGCTTAATTAGCATTCGTGTGTCATCTGTTAATGTCTTAGGCATTATAGACAAATATATATCTAGACATATAACCTTAAGTGCACGCAAAACCGACCAACTAATCTTAGATATCTGTATACAGGTCACTCAAGGGAATCCTTCACTAGGGAATTTTCAGTCTTGTTGCTCCATTTTTAGTATAATTGTGTTCCAGAGTTAATTAGCATATATTGAAGCATATTCTTGGCAGGTGTCCTTTTCAACATAGTAATTTTATCATTTTTAAGAAGTTTTACATTGCTCCTGTAATTTTCGCGCTTCAATTTGGTCCGACAGAATGGTATGCAATGGAAAACGGTTGCCAACTTATCAGAGTGTCCTTGGAACTTTAATAAAATATAATAGATTGAGTGTTATAATTATTATAAATATAAAATACTATAGGTACATAAAACAAGTCAGGAATATATGTATAAGTAATTCCAAAGTAACCAAATGTAATTATTAAAGTTCGGGAATATGGGTAGTGAAAAAGATCTTAAATTTTGTGGTTATCTTTAAACTTGTCCAGAATATTTTAAAGGCAAATACCTTGATAAGTTAGGAATTAGATAGATAAACATTTTTTTATACTTTACTTAACTTAAGAAAACCGAATCTGTTAAACATAACGCCTTTAAGTAGTTTTAGGATATTGGTTAAATAATATTAATATATTTATTTTAAAAATTATATATAAATACAATGCTCGAACACTTTTTTGAATGAATTTAAACAACAACGCAATTCTTAAATAAAAAGAATCTGATAAAAATAGTTAGATTTTGACCTAAAACCATAACATTTTCTAAAAAATGTTTATTATTTATAACCATTTGAAGGATCTAAATGGATTACAAAATATATATGTAAGAACCCAAGCGAGACGACATCCTTCCCAGAAAGCATTCTGCTAATTGTTGTTGTTTCCCTGTACCTTATTTTTTTTGCTTTCCCTTTGGACAATGCTGGGCTATTTTTGCATTCAGCTTTGTTACCATCAGTTTGGCCGCTCTCTGACCTTGCTGGAGGTTGCCCACTCCCGCCCAGCCTGCTGTCCCCACAGCTTACACCTACTCCGAAAAGCATTTTGCATTGCCAACGAGCGAACAACGACAAGGAATGATTCTACGTGACATGTTTGCCTGATCGAATTGGCCGGAGCTCAAGCAAATTCGCTGTAGTTAGTTAGCTTGGGTCAGTTGGCCGGAGCGGGTGCGCTGGCCAGCTGGAGAGTGGCGGAGCGGAGACGGAGACGGACTGGTCAGGGCCCCGGATTACTTATCACGAACGTCGCCAAGCCGTTTTCGTTTTTAGCCCGAAAGGTTTTTCTTCTTCGAGCTCTTCAAGCCCCATTGCACAATGGCTAAAGCCAAAGAGAGCCGAATTGGGCCAAAAGCATTTACATTTTACACCGATTTTAAAATTTCTAAGGTGTCCGATGGGTGCTACTGTGTTTCGTGGGTTGGATGTGGCTTAGTTTCAGCCACTGGTGATGGTGACGCTATCCATTCCCAAGCCCTGCCAGACGACAAACACTACTATGTTCTTCGATTGGCTCCGCCTTTGCCTTATTGCCATTGTGTTAATCTAATCGCGTGCTCTGAATGAGCGTTGTCTACCAGACTATAGACTATAGTGTATTCAATATAGTAGATAATCAAGGCAGATAATAAGTTTCGCATTGTTACACAATTAATCCCCCGAGGCACTTGACTGCAGGAAGCGTGTAAATTTTGAGATCGATTCACTTGAATCACTGGAAATTCAAATGGAGAAAAAATTCCATTTGTTAGTTCTACGGAATGCCAGAACTCATCGTCACATGGGACACTTGGCTAATCTCCCTCATAACCTTGTAATATAAAGGGAATTCCAACTTGGTTCATAAAACTTCTTGAGTAAAACTTGATTAGAAAATGTTTCCTAAACTTTTAGTTGATTAAAGAAAATATTATACTATGAGCTACTCTTGGGGACTTTGCAATAGCTTAAGAAATAAATTATACATCTTGATAATAACTTGATAATCAGTTATAGTGGCAGTTTTCGAGGATTTTCGTTAGGTATTTGGGATGCGTCTTAGGAGGTCGTCCTTCGCGTGCATTGATTTATTCATTGATCGACGTCAAAGAGCCTGTAAAAATAGTTTGATTGCAGATTGGAATAAAGATTTAGTGTTTGACGACGCACAAGAAGATCACTCTTGCATTTTTTATAAAATTAAAACTATAATATTTTAATTATTCAAAATTTCCTTATCAATTATATTATAAGTCAATCAATTACTATATCAATTGATTGGTAACTATTTTAAAAACTTTTTTATATTATGCCATTAATTTTTCGAATATATGTTAACTATTAGATCCATTCCCAAATATATACTATCTGCAATTGATTGATAACTATTTTAAAAAATATTTTCTCTTGGAGCTGAGAGACTAAAACAACTCAGCTATTCATGCTGATCAATGGTATAATAATCTACACAACCTATTACTACGTTCCAATATATCAACAATTATATTTATTCTCATCACCGCATATGCAACCTTACAAACTCACAAGGAAATGAGTAGACAAATTTGAGCTCGTGTTTGGAAAATACCATCTGTATCGCTCTTGCGGTATACCGATGTCTAGCTCTGATTGACTATTAATAAAGCGGAGTTTATTGCCACATATTGTTGACTATTTAACTTTAGTATGACGTCAAAGGAGTTCGATTCTTAACTGCAATTTAAATTGATCAATTGAATCGCACCACCACTCCACGAATGAAAAATTAAAGAGAATTCTCCAAATAGAACTTGGCTGAGTCTTTTATGGCGGTGGATTTCTTTGGAGCCATTCAGGTCGCCAAGGCTTTCACAAAAGTTATCTCAAGTCGTATATTTGCATTAATTTATAACAATATAAAAGACTTTTCAATGATTGATCGTAGGAGCATGTTGAAAATCCAAGTTCGCGGCTTATCTGGCCAACAAGGCGGCCGATAGGAAAGGGCGCTATACCGAAAAAGATTTAGCCATAAAACCAGCCGAAATCGACAACAAGGAAAATAAAAATCCACTGCACACTTGACCGAGCCGATCATAAAAATCGAAGGCTGATAAGCGGCCAGAGAAGGGGGATATAGCTATATAACCCCTTATCGATCCACCGGATGAGTTAATTGGCTGTATTGCCCTACTACCGTGTGGCCAAGTGTGAATTGTGATTGATTCCGAATGCTGAATGCAGAGCCAATTGCGATCGGATCGCGAAATATGTGTGATTACTCCACTTACGAGTGTTTCATTAACGGACCCACTCCACTCGAATATCAATCAGCCATGAATGTTATTCCTATATGATCGGTTTCGGTTTCAATTTCGATTACGATTTCGTTTTCGATTTGTTTCGGGATGGCGATCCCTCCTCAGGTCGTTTCTGCTGAAGCTTTTATCTCCCGCAATTGCGGGAATTGTTTATTAAAAACATTATCAATATCTGTAATCCGCTGTCGGTCCACTTCACTCCATTCCTCACACGTTCTGTCTGGCTTTGGCTTCGTCATTAGCCGCGTTGACAACTGCTAATTGTGGTAAGTGTTTATTGGCCCAATTTTCCGAGGCATACGATAAGATTCGTGTGGGTTTCTTTTTTAATTATGCATGTATCTGCCTTACATTTAGTAGGGTCGCCTTATCACTGGGGTCTCCGGGTAAGAAACTTCCTCTGTTTATCTCTGATTCTCAGCCAAGCGATGTACAACTCCATGTTTAGGATGAATCCCATTCGTAGTGGTATGTTTTATGACACTATTAAATGCTATTTCGTCAAGCGGCATTTTTTGATCTGGATCAAATGGAATATGCAGGGCTTATCATGTCTTAGTTTACTCTTTTTTTTCGTAATTATAATGATTTTTTCATATAAAGATCCAAGTTTTCAAAGTGTTCGTTCATATCTTTGTTTACTAAGGAATCTTTTTCCTCTCAATAAATCGATCGACTTAAACGATTTACATTCTCATACACACATAAATATTGAAATAAAATATGTACATACGTCTCGAAACCCGTTCGCGGCTTACATTAATTGCTTGACCCGCTTGAGAAGTTCGATGAATACCATTTAAAATTATGATTAAAATTGGTAGCATTGCAAATTGATTTTCCTCATACAATATAATACTCTTATGCATTCATTTCGAGTTCATTAAGAAATCATTCACTGGACATTAATTTCGGCAAATATGCAAATGAGAAGCAGAAGGTTGATAAAGTGAAATGTATGAGCTAAATTAATAACGCCACAAAGTCAAAGCGAGCGGCTCAATCATAAGTGTAATTTACATTTGCACTTGCGGCGGTTTTCGCATTTAATTGGTCAACTCATGTCTCCCGAAAAACACGTACAGGCAGAAATATGAAGTATCTAAAGTATTTACTTTATTATATGTACATATATCCGACTGGGCTATATGGGGATGAGTTTCAGGGGGGCGGAGGAGTGTGCAAATCGGGTTCTCGGGGGCGAAACCTACTTTGTATTCACACGGCGGGCAGGAAATTAGACAACTTTCGTTGATGTCTCGAATCTTCAGGCACACTTTATCACCACCGTTCGTTTTTCTCGGTTTCCAGTTTCACGTTTTCTCAGAAGAGTGCGAGAGCAGTGCCAATTAATTAGGGGACAGAAGGCGTTCTGTGGGGACTTTTACTTTCATATTCACAGAACGCGACACAGAGGCGTAGGCGGAGGCGAAGACGATCCGCAACCTGCTTAAAAACACGACTAAATCGCTGCAAATTAGTGCAGGCGTTTTATAGGCACACACACTCACGCGCTGTAACCGCGATCGGAAGAATTGAATTGAAGAATTAAACCTCTCTCGCTGCTCGCCGTCTCGTCGTTCTCTCTCTCTCTCTTTCTCTGCTCTTCCCGAAGCGCAGCCCGATGTTATATCGCCGTCGCAAGACTTCTTCTTTATCTTCCTGCACGACCCACCCACCAAAGCGAGCTCTTCGGATCGAGCGCAAATCAAGCCGATCGGTAGCCAATAGTTGTAAGCCAGTTATACTGCTCTTGCCACTCTACACTCGCAGTATCTCTAGTAATATAGCCCCTATAGCCGGTAGGTCGGTCAACAAAACAATTTCTTGGTCGTTTCCCAAGCCACTCGACAATCGGGCTATAAATTCAATCTATCGCGATGGTCGGTACTTTCAGAATTTACTACGGCGAATGCGAATGCAATGCCAAAACTCCAGGCGCTGCGAACACACATTATTTATACTGCCATATATGACACGAAAAAGTATGCAATAAAAATGATTGATGACTCGAGATTACGCCTGGTTTTCCTTTAATTAGTCAGTCTTGAGACGTTCAATCAATCGAAAATCGAAAGCATTTGATGGGTTTATAGCCCAGCCAATCGACTGGCAAATTTATATTATATTTCCCTATCAGTTGATCAAGTTTAAGGGGGATTTGGCAGTGGTAGCAGGAAGCAGGTCTGTTAATTGACGGTCTAATTGATTTAACTTTATCAATAATACTCTACTAAAAACCTAAATACTTCCCCAAATGTTTGTTTAGATTAATCATTTGGAATTAGGGAATTAGTGTATGCATAAAGTTGTCTGTTTATTTGTTTAGCATTTGCATAAACACAAATTGATGATTCCGGTGTATTTGCTCTTTATAATCATTACTGACAAATCATGATACATCCAAAAACTGATAAAAATACTTGGGCTTTTTTTCCCCCAGACAGAGAGCCGTATTCCTTTTGATATCTGCGCCATAAAATGTGTTTATGTCCATAAACTCTTCAAAGATTTCCACTGCAATTCACTTGGGTAAACAAATTATAATTATCGCTAAACAAGTACACAAGTACGATACGATGTTTTCTGCTATAGACACTGTGACAATTAAATATAACTGCTGAAAAAGGAGGATTTTAAACAGATTTGCTCAACGCTTTTCCGCTATTATTCGCCAGACATTTAAATAAATTTGACTTTGCCCGCATAAAGCAATCTAATGCCTGCATTCCATTAAAATTGATTTCACTCTTGGCATTTAATATTTATTGTAAAATTGTTTATCTAATTTCCGGCAATATATTTACCCATTTTGCAGCTTATACATTCTATCTACATATTGTTTTTGGCACTCACACCCATTTGCACCTCGCACACCAAATGGCCGAAATCAATTGAATTTAAACAATCCGCAAAATTGGTAGAAAATGTATAAACTTTTGGCGTGGAACTTCTCTAATTATTTGAGTGGCAAATGGCAACCGTAAAATGCGACAGAGCACCGAGCTGGCGACTGAAAATGTGGCGAGGTCAGGGATTAGTTTGGGGTCTCCATAAATTAACTTTGCCAAAATTACAAACATTTTCCCCATTAAAACCCAAATCACGGTCCACACACAGACACAGCGCCATACGTATAGGGATAGCTGCCGGATGGGAATGGAGCAATTTCAATTAAAGCTAATTACAACCAATATCGACTGCCAACAATGTCAAGCATCAAATGCGACGAAGCCACCCAAGAGGAGCCAGGTCTGTGGGTCCGTTGGTTGGTTAGATGGATGGGTGCCGGGTTGACTGGCTGCCTGGCTGACTGGCTGTCCGGATGCCTGGTTGGATGGTCTGAAGCCCGGCTAGTGTCATGTCTGGGACGTACACTGCGAGAAACGGCGCCGATCCGCTCGCACGCTGTCACTCAATGTCGCGGCGAGTGCCGCCTGCGGGGGCGTTAAGTCCTCCGCCGCACGGGGGAGGTGCATAAGTAAATGTTGTTGTCGTTGCCGATGTCACCCACTAAGAAGCGGCTATTAGGCAGGACCTTAATTATGGGGAAATAAGTGATAAAAATCTTTTGTTTCTTACACGAAAATATAATTTAAAGGTTAACTTGTAAGATAAAGTGCATTATTTTTCTAATATTCTAATCATTATTCCTTTTAATATATGTAATTGAATCAACGTAAAAAGTTGAGTCGTTCTAGCCAATATGAAGAAATATAAAGTAATAGTCTACGCTGTAATTTATTTCTTGACTCTTTATTTTTATAACTCATTATCGTTTTAAAAATGTAAAAAGCTATCTTAAAAATCAGAAGGGTATTTTATTTAATTTTTCTATTTTTAACACTATGCTAAGTCTTAAGGACCTTCCCTTTATCACCACAGGTCCACTCTTGCGGGAATCAGAAAGGCGGTGTGTGGATGTGTGAGAGGCGGCTGCTGCTTGAGGGTCTCCAGGCTAGTGTCTGAATTTGAGTCACAAGCCCGTTGCAAATGCTGCCGTTGTTGCCGTGGAATAATTAAAGCAAATTTGCACTTCAGACAGTCGCCCGTGGAAAAACAAGACAAACAGCTCAGCCCGCAACGATGGCGACCCACAACAAGAGCGGACCCAAAGCACACGACCCAGGTACAATCGAGGATACCTTCATCCTTCCACCGTAAGAACAAAAAGTTAGAATGATGTAGTCTAGAGAACCGACTCGAAAATACCGGGTATTTTGTTCGTTTTTTTTTTTTTTTTTTTTTTCATTTAATAATATATATGTAGTAACTAGAAGATTCTTCTGACGTTTAGTTCAGACAGTATTTTTAATGAAACATTATTTAATTTTTTATTTCGCTTGGGTAAAATTGGATTTATTTATACCTAAGGAACCCAAACGATCCTGGCAATTCTAATGGGATATTTGATCGAACGTTTATTCTTAAGAACTAAGGAAGATAACTCAAAGTTTTGTGATCTTTTAAGCCACATGTTCAATACAAATAACTTACGCTGGCGATGAGGGGCTGTAGATTTTTGTGAAGTTCCAGAGTAGAGTAGAGTAGAGTTGCGACAACCTGTATTGGCGGAGACGGAAGAGATCCTGTATTCGTCCCAAAAGATCTGGCATGCTTTTCGAGTACCGGCTATCACAGCAAACACTGTTAGCTTCCACTGTCAACATATAAAAAGGGGTGCTCCAAGTGTTTGGAGGTCCCGTACCTCCTGCAACGACAATCGCAATAACAACGATGCACAACAAACGCCAGTCAGCCGTGAAAGTATGCGAAAAAAAAGTCTATATGGGTGAATGTATGTCCTTTTGTACTTATGTATATATGCAATTTGAGGTACAAGAATAGGTACGGGTATGCTAGTGTAAAGTGGAACACAGCCAGCAACACAAAAACAATACTAGTGAGTGGCACTGAGAGTTGAAACAGGAGCGGATCGGTTAAAAGTTGGGCTTTCGGATGTTTATACATACAAATGCATTATAAGAAAATATAATAAAACACATCCAACTTAAAAATTAAATAATTAAAGGAAACATTGTTTTTAGGGTGTATATTCATTTAGAATTTCTTGAGTGTTAAATTATGGAGCATACTTTAGGGCCAAATAGCAACTGATTTTTGAAATCACTGCAATTTTGTATTCATTAAATATTTTTTAGTTTTTTTGATCCATAATTTGTTTTTAAATGTCGAAAATAAGTAAACTGTTTTAACATTCTAATAAATCCCGTGCTCTCCCACTCCGCCCCCGAGTCCCGTTGAAAAGAGAGCGAGGCGGAAAAAAGGAAACCGAAGAACGGCCGCGATGACGGACTCGTGCGGATGCTGCCGATGAGGATGCCGATGCCGATGCTCGGCTCTTCCTGTGGCTTTTCTCACTTGCTGAGCGCAACAAGGACCAAAAAATGCCAGCACGGCAACAACAATGGCAACAACAGCAGCGAGCACGCTACAACAATAATAATAACGAATGGCAACAATAAACTGAGCTTGCGCCAAATACGAAATGCGAAAATTTGTGGGAAAAACGAACGACGAACCTCTCGCTCACGATGGCAGGACAACAGCAACAACAATAGAGCGGCGAGATGGAAAACAAAATCAGACACACACAAACGCAGCGCACGAACGAAGAGCGGCTCTCACCGAAAGCTGCCCAAAGTCAACGGTTCGGGTGTGCGTGTGCCTGTGCCTGCCTGTGTGGGTGGTGGGAGAGCTTCGCCCGAAAAAAGTTTTCAACTTGAAATTGAACTGTGTGGCCATAGTAGAAGGAAGAAGAACCAGGCAGCATCAGACAAATTGGAGAGCGCCCGTTGTTGTCGGCGCTGTTGTTGTTGCTGCAGCTGCTCCACTCTCTCCCCTGGCTTTCACCGTTGGCTTTGTTGTTGTGGGAGCGAAAATATTTTAACGCAATTAGAGTCGGAGCATCGTTGTGTCAGCATCAGAGCAAGAGCGAACGCGCACGCAGACGGACACGGACACGGAGTACGGATAGAACGCAAGAGGAAACAAGAAAAACAAGCAGAACAGAACCGAACAGAGCCAGAATAGGAAGCTGAAATGTGACGTGTGAAAAAGTGAGCTTGAAGGCAGTGTTAAAAGTGTGACCAGCGATAAAAAAATCGAGCAGACTCAATTAACTGTGAAAACCTGCTGCTCGCCAAGAACAAAGCCAAGTATACACGGGCACCTACTCACACGCACGCACGTATAAGCCGTGCGAGTGGGAAAAACGACGGGTAACGAGCGAGCGAGAGAAGTGAAGGTGAAGCTGAAGGAGAAGCGCGAACAATTTGTTGAATACAACGGGACAGTCCCCAAAAGAAAAAAGCGAAAGTGAAAACCAAAGAAATGACAAACTAAATTTGTAAGCCAAATAAACTTTTAATACTCCGCACACTCAAAGAAACGGGAACTAAAATAAAACTACAGGCAAATTCCCAGCGTATCCTAACAAAAAAGGGGAGAAAATTGGCGGCGCAAAAGTTAAAAGGGACAAAGGCGATTAAGCAGCTTGCCAAGGACGAGGACCAACAGCTCGAAAGGTGAGCCCAAATAAGTCATGCAAAAGTAGAAGCAAAAGGACGAAGCACGCAAAAAAAGAAAAGTACAGGCAAAGTTTCTCCTAGTAATACCGACAAAAAAAAACTATAGGGTTCCGACTTGGTGTTGTCCTTTACTGTAGTCCTTTCACATAGCCAAAGATAGCCGTTGATCCAACAATTATTTGGCTACTAAATTATTTTTGCCGGTTCTAATCTACTAAATTACATTTAAACTTAGACTTTTGTCCAAGACCTACAAAGCTCCACTCAGAGATAAACAGCTGATCCGGAAGAGGGCCAGGCCTCTTCACCTGTATTTAAAGTGAACTACTTTGGCATTTCATGTTTTTTAGATCTATATAAGTCGTTGGGAGTTGTAGACTTTATATGTGTCATGATTAAAATCGCAATTACGGTATTAATGCGGTCAAATCCAGCATACCCCTATCCTCTACTAGTAGAGGGTACAAAAAATAAAAACGCCCCAAACAGATTTTTTCCCTCTTGGAAAGTGACAGTCGTCGACGTCGCCGCTGACGTCGCGTCGTCGCCTTGCAACGCCTCAAGATGGCTCTGCCGCGGTCGCTGCCGGCGCGACGCCGCAGCTCCTTCTTCTGCTCCTTCATCTTGTTCTCCTTCAGCTTCTTCCTCCTTCGCATCTGTCGCTATTCAATTCACCCTGGGCTGCCTGCAGAACGAAAAAGAGAGACAGAGAGAGTGAGAGAGTGAGCTACGCTCCTCTGCTTCCTTGCTCCTTTGGCCAGCGTAGTTGTTGGTTTTCCTGTTATTCATAGGCAAACATAGGCAAACAAGCAGAAGCAAGGCAAAGAGCAACCTGCGTGGCTGAAACAACAACAACAGCAACGGCCGCAAACATCAAGGACCTCTGCGAGGGCGGATCTCAGAATGAAATTAGCCCGGCTCGGCTCGCCTCGGCTCGAAATTTTCCAAGAGCCAAAAAGATGACATTAGGCCTGTGCGCCACATTGCGATATTGGCCACCTTTGGCTTAATTCCATCAAACGCCGCGGTTCGCCCCGCAAAGTATGCTTTGGCTTCTGCACTCGCTGCGTTAATCCCATCAAAAAGAATTTTATACGAGCTCCGTTGGGGTTTTTTGTTTTTGGGTCAGGAAGGGTCATAAAGTCAGCCGCTTCATTATCAAATATGGCCGAGCATTTGAAAAAAGGCCTTACCATTGGCTTTATAAACAACCTTTACAGCAAGATCTGTTAACAAATATTATTTTTGGACCAATTTTATTTTATTGGTTTAAATTATTTTTGAAAGAATAAAGTTAATATAGAGTTGTTGTATAAGAAAACATTTCTTGAAGTACAGTTTACTGTAAACCCCGCTTTCCTCATTCATTGCAGATTACAAATTAAAATATTACGTATACGTAATGTAACAAGTTTAACTTATAGTAAATATAGTTACCCTAGAAAAGTTCAAACTAGTTAGAGTTATAAATATATATTTATTGTGCAGTTTTTTATTTCGTATTCTGTATTTTGTATTGTCCATCTTGAAATACCCCAACAATATCGGATTCCTTGCTAACCAATAGAGCTGCCCTCGCCTCACCGACGGCTGGCGATGGCGGCAGTGATAATTCATGTCCCGCTGACATTTTTGGGTCAAAAAACTAAAATATTATGTGGTTGCTCTTGCCATTTGGCTGAAACGTGTGCGTGTGCGTGTGCCTGTCCGTCTGGGTTAGAGCTGGTGGGTCTGTCTGTCTATGTTTGCTGTATTTGTGTTTGCGGCTTGTAGTCATTATTTCTCTCATTCAACCTTCAGAACACCACCCCTTGCTATCCATCATCCCGTGGAGGCTTCTCGCCTGTGGTGCGTGAGTCTGCCTGGCATTCCGGCAGATTAAAATTGCATCCGGCGCGCCAAACAAAAGACTGTTGACCAATTTCGCTTAAACATAAAACAAGGAAAAATTACCAGCGGTCCTGGCAAAGGTTCAAGCCAACGCACACAGACGCGCACATTTACTAAATAGCGACAAACAAGGCGAGGACACAGGCACAGAAACACACGAAGGCAAACAGAAATGAATTCATAGTAAAAGTCTTAATTGAAATTTTTGCCTGAAATGTGTACGAAGGGGATTTTTTACTGTTCTGCGCCACCTAAAATGAAAGCGATGTGTCCATGGCGGGACCTGTATATATATCATCCCCATATAGGATATATACTCCGATGTGTGTGTTGGCTCCCTGGCTGGCGGCAACTTTGTGTGCCATCCAGGCTCGGGACAAGCCAAGTCAGCCGAGGGGGAAAAAAGCAAAAGTCGTGGCCTGTGGTGTGAACGGATCCGTTGAGCAGGACGCAGAGCTCGGGACGGAGTATGAGATTCCTGGGGATTGCAAGTGGGGATAAGGTGGAACTTTGTTCAGCTCTTGGCTTTACCTTTGTATCATATTCTTTTATTTAACTTTGTGTATGTGTTTCGTATTTCTATTAGATTGCCTTCCACCAGCTTCCCAGCCGAGTGAGAGGCAATCAGCGTTGCGCAGGCAATGAGTTAAATGTTTGATTACAAAATTGCATTCTACACCTTTGGGAATTTCTTCCAATTTGGAATTCTCCATCTAGTTAGTGAGAGCAACGAGTCTCAAAAGGATAATTAAATTCAATTCTTTAAAAGATTAAGCAGTGTATGCTTTATGTTATGAACCACAAAGGTCCTATTTTAAAATGTGACAAATTTCACAACTTAATTAATGATATTAGATATTTCCAAATATTCTACTTAAATAGGAGCCAATTGTTTGAAATTTAAATTAAAGTTAAATTATATGTAAACAGAGCAGATCTTCAAATTCATTTGAGTAATTAAACATAAATCGTTATGGTATTTAATGTGCAAACATTATTTTTAATCGAGGACACAATTATCAATTTACTCATTTTATTGGAAAAGAAGTTAAATTTACCAATAATTACGTATACGCCATGTTAGCAGCCAATATGTAAATTATACTCAAAAGGGGAATTATTACTGACCGTATTTAATCAGGCAGGAATATTGCTTTTTTTAAATGCACTAATAAAGCAACTAAGAAAAAACTGCCTAAAGTTTATTTTTAACTAAGTTAAATCAATAATTGCGCATACGCAATGTGAACCGCAACAAAACAAAAAACATATAAATGTTTGTATAAAAAACACGTACGTGCGTAGCTAAAAAAAAAGATATGTGTTAACATACATTCGGACATAATTATTTATTAATGTATGACATTAAATTTAACACAAATCTGTTTATGAGTTTGTTGAATGGCATTAAATATTGTTTTATATGTTTTTTACACTCACACGATAGATTTCATGGAAACCAGGTGGGTCAAAATAAAATCATGTTGAAGAGAAAATTCACTTGAATTTTTAAACGAAAATTCCTGTTAAACTTGATCGTAAATATTTTAAAAATAATTTTCCTCGCTTTTATTGTGCCACAATTTCCTATACCTCACTGCTGCACCCAATTGGCAAGCTGTGACATTAATTTCAGACGCCTGTTTTTTGTCGTGATGGCTTCTATAAAATATTATTTATGTGGCAAGCCAAATCAATGAACGGAAAATGATTTAAGGCAAGCAAATTATTTTTGCGAATCACTCATACGTCATGTTGCCACTGGCAATATTTAAAGCCTCTCTGCTATGCAGTCAAATCGGCATTGCATCGTTTAAGTGAATAATTAGCATTATTATTAGGGGAAATGAAAGCGGGTATATCTAAATAAAAATCTGGGCTTTGGGAAACCAAAGTGAAGATATATTTGGTAATTTGTTAAGCCATTAGCTTTACTTTTAGAAAATAACTCTTATCGGGAGTGGGGAATTAACAAATGGCCAAGAGATTAGGGGACACGAGGACTAGTGGCAAATCTAACATGGCTATAAACACAAGATCCAACACTTTTGTGGCCAACACCCACCCGCACCCGCACCCGCGCCCCTTCGCTGGCCCCGCCCCCGGCCGTTTGCTTTGAATGGGGAATGAATCTGAATCGAAACGTTGTGTTGGCTAGAATTTATGTGTCTATTGCCAAAGGATTCTATGCAAAGGGACACAAAGGAGACGGCAGCCAAAGGAGATGAGCTTGTTGTGGATGGCAGCAAGACGTAGCTGAAAGGGTGCTGGAGTGGGGCGTTTGGCACTCCCACGCCCCACACACACACACACACACACACTCGCGCGCGGGCATACATACGCAATTACACGCCCACTTTGCTTTATCTTTGCAACTGTTACAAAACTTGGCTTCATCTTCTCCATCAGAGTCTTCTTTTTCTGTCGTTTGCGTGTTTGTGCTGTGTGTGTGCGTGTTTATCTTGGCCAGAAGCTATATAGTTTATCTATGTGCATGTTTGTTGTTTGCTGGCGGTCGTCGACTGGTGTACACTTTTCCGCACTTATTCCATATTTAAGAGGCAATTTATATTCCCTTTTTTTGCACTCTCTATCTGCAAGCGCTGGCTCTCTCTTTCAGTCTCTCCGTCCGGCAGTCTATTCAGCCTGCCATTCAACTTCAGCTACAGTTTCCGCTGCTTGGCTCGGCTGATTCTGTTTCAGATTCTGTTTCTGATTTAGCCGCTGCCGCTAACACAGGACACAACGCAAAAACAAGTGGAAACGCTGCAGTTGCCTGCTATCGGCGGCGAAATACCGCGTACACACTGTGCTGTGTTAAAAAATGTGTTGCATACCCTAAGGGCGTTTCTGAAAGGAAACTGGGACTTTAATACAGGACCATCTAGGCTTTAATATCTACTTTGAAGATCTTATTAATACAATTTTTTTTATTTATTTAAATATATAAATCTGTTATATTTATATAACAAATTATTACCTTAGATATATATTTCGTCTTATTTATAAGGGAACGTTGAGGAAATAAGCAGATAATGGCTGATATCCCTGGATCTTTGCAGTCATCGATTTATTTATTTACTTTTTTACCAAGAGACTATTCCTTGTTGGCTACTTTATGGACAATAATCCCCAATCCCCATATACCCCAAGACAACACCAGTACCGGATATCAAAGGCCCCTTCCGCCCACTAAGAAGCAAACAGAGAAGCCAGCTTACCACTGCCACTAGTGCTCCTCCATTCTGTGCCCACTTTTGCGTGGTCTAACCCCTCGCCCCGCGGCTTGTGCTGCGGCTGTCAGTAGCCAATTATCATTTTTTGAAATGAATAAAAACGCTGGCTGCCGACGTCCTCCTAGCTATCCACCTCCCATTTCTATCCTCTTGTCCGGATGAATGGTGTGTGTGCGTGTGCCACGTAGCATCCGCAGATGCGCGTGTATCTAAATGGCATTTCCATAGCCACAGTTGCCACGGACTCATCCGTCTTTGCCGCCGCCTCTTTGCACCTTGCGGCTATTGCAGCGGTTATGGTTCTCGCTTTGGCTCCGGCTCTGGCTCTGGCTCTGGCTACCGATCCAAATCCCAATCCCAATCCCAATCCCATCCCAGCTCGGCTTTTCCTTGCTGGCTTTTCCTGCTTTTTTATTGTGTCATAAATTATTCAAACGTAAACCTCATCAGCGGGCGGCAGGCAGCGGATCAGGATAAAGATGCGGCCCAGCCCCTCGGCCTATCCTGCTGCTCCGTTCCTCATTATCAGCGGCAGACATTTAACGCACACTCCTTCATATAGTCGTATTTCCAGGCACTTCGCATGTCCTTATTTTCGTATCTTATACGCCGGCTGTCCCCCGCAGACAAAGCACACTGGTCAGGTATAGATAATTATTAACTCGTGTTCGAAGTCGAATAAAATATTAAAATTTGACAATATTGCTTGAATATTTCAATTTAAAAATATGAGAATTATATTTTACTTTAATACATTCTTGAATGGTTATTTTTGGCAAATTTTGTAATGGCTTTTCATGAGAAAAAATAGTAATGATTTAACCAAAGAATTCATCCATCTGAACATAAAATATGATACTTTATATAATAATATATGTTCTCAAATATTTAAAAATAATATTTTGAATGGAATCTTATTATAGTCAATAGACGGAAAAAGACATTTGCTATTACTGCCCAGGATTGGATAATTCATGATTGGTATTAACATTACGTACCTTCTATTATCAAGCTCTGAAATCTTTTTCCGCACAATATTAAATCAACTTACCGCTAAACATATAGCAGGATATAAATATTTAAAAGCATCTCCATAAATTGCATCTAATATTTATTGCCTGCAAAAATATAACTTACAACTTGCAATGTGTCATGATGCATTTGCATTTACCATACCTAATTTTGTGTGTTAGTTCGAGCTATTGCCATTTTAAATATATTAAAATGTTTGCGATTCAATTTTTGTACTTTTTTTCTTTGTAATACAATATAAAATAGTAATGTGATATACCGTATAGCCGTTTAATTAAACTTTCTAAATTAGGAAAATAGTGGCCTTTGTTGATTTTATATTTGTTCATTTTACAAAAAATGCTTTATAAATGATATTTTGCAATTGTAAATTGTGAATAATTTGTTGGCGGCGTCGAACAAATTGCTTGAACCAGTGTGCAATGATGCGGAAGCAATCGGAAGCATGACCCAGCGGGTTGTGGGCAGTTGGCGTGGGTGCGATGGATGATACGCGAGGACTTCGCACTCGGCGAGTCACTTCCATAAATAAAGGAGTCGCTGGTGGGGGCGTGGTGGCACCAGAGTCGCGCCATCACTTGATAAATAAGTAGTGCACGTAGGCATTCGGCATAATGAAGCGAACGCCCCCGATGCCACCGCCGCCGTTTCTGCCTCTCGCTGTTAGCCGTTCGCCGCCCGCCACTTCGCCTTTGGATGGGCACAGCAATTTGTTTGGCCCATGCGGCGTATACGTAATCACGCATTGATATGCCATTTACTGGGCCGACAGGAACAGATGAACAGGAGAGATGTGGAGACAGGATCCAGGGCAGCGATTCTGACTGATTTATGCAGTCGATTTTGCAGTTTTAATTTTATTGCCTTCTTTTTATTCGTCCGCCACTTTAAATGCCTCCCGGAAGTGCTCATCTCCTTTGGGGCATAAAAGGTTGGAGCCCAAATTTAATTTGCACCTCCTCCTCCTCCTTTTATACCCCCAGTCTGGCCATATCCAGGGGGCCAGGACCAAGTCGTTACCAACTCTGATTACATGTTAATTATCATTGCGTAATGAATTGCCCTTTTGTGCTCTCACATGTGTGTGTATGTGAGTTTGCCCCACCGATTTTACAACCCAGAGTATTTAACGCTGCAGACCCGGCATACAAATGTCGGAGGAATATAAAATATTCACCATGTGGAGTGCTTCAGGGCGAGAGGCTTTTGTGGTAGCTGCCCCTGAAGCTGCTCTGAGTGCCGAGGCACTCGTAATTTCTCTATCAATTTTAAAAATTATTGCATTTGATTTGCCCAACGATACCACCCGGAATTAAAACAATGCGGGTAACCCGAACATAAATAATTGGTTTTCACTTTCCAGGTTATGTCACGTAATTGTTGATTGCTAAATAAAGAAAAATGGGATCCTTTTTTTTATTTAAATGCCTTTTATGTTTGATGTTTGAGTTGGTAATTGGTAGTTATTATAACTTATTCTTTAAAATACAAATAAGTCTAATAACAAGCTTAAATAAAAACTATGTAGGTTGCTTTAAAAGCTCAGTGGTAAGCCTAAAAACTCAAAAACTAAAATGGCAATGCAAACAATGGGGAAAACTTTGAATTTAAATCAAAGATAAATGAATACCACGACTTACCTGGAATCGGAATCCAGCGAAAAATCGGTTGAGTCCAAAAAGAGTTCAGCCATATCCTAAGAGGAGCTTAGCAGGACTTAGTCGCTCGAACAAAACAAACTGTGCTTGCGGCCGCACTCGTAACGTAAAGCACACATCCTTGAGGAGCTCCCCCCATACATGCATATGTATGTATTTTGGGAGGAAGGATAAACAAGTATGCATACTCGAATCGCTCCCACACCTAGATACATACATAAATACATTAACAATACACACAGAGGAGTCCTTGGATGGCAGTGCCATTATTTGTGTGTGTGCGCAGGCTCAAATTAATTCCATTGGCACCGATTGAAAGTTTTCGGTTCACGGCAGCAATAAATTTCGATTGGATATATAAGCCAAAGGGATGTACAGCCCATATAAGTAGTACGTACATACGAGCACCGCATGGGGTATCGTATAAAGCAGCATTAAGTGCATCCTTTTAATTTACATGCTCATTAAACTACAAACGAACTCAATTTCCGCAGCAACACAACAGAAACGGGCAGGACTACACACAGCAAAGTCACACAAAGTGTGCCAAAACAGAAGATCTGCCGCCGCGCATTTGTTCGAATCGAATGATGAATAAACTTGACTAGGCTCGACTCTTCGCAGCGGGGAGCAGGCCGAGAATTTGCATTAAACCCATTTAATTATACTAAGTACATAGTAAATACGATAAGTGGAGTACCCCATCGCATCGGGAACAGCATCGGCAGTGGTATAGAGTAGTTTCCCATGTTTACATTCGCCCAAGTACCTCGACTCCTCTCGATGGCAGCCTTATTACACACACAACATTTTAGTACAGTCGGGCGTCTACAACTCGAACTTTCTGGCTTTTTAATTTATAAGACCAAAAACAAATTGATTGCCAAAAATGCTTTTCGAAGTCTGTTATTAAAAATTATAGGTATTTCCTCTTTTTTAGATATATAAAAGTGTTAGCAAAGATTCTACTTCCTATACTGCTCCACCGCCTTGATTTATCTTTAGTACAGTCGGACGTCTATAACTCAAACTTTCAGGCTGTTTAATTTATAAGACCAAAAACAAATTGAGTGCCAAAAATGCTTTTCGAAGTCTGTTATTAAAAATTATAGGTTTCTCTTTTTTAGATATATAAAAGTGTAAGCCATTTTTTAAGTAAAGATTCTCCTTCCTATACTGCTCTATCGCCTTGATTTATCTTAAATGCTTCCTTTTTATACTGGAAGATCTAAATATTAGCACTTTCTAAATTTTCCCAACCTATAATAATTCGAGGGAGACTGCAGGGCAAAGGCCGAACTCTGAGAGCTGGAGATCCAGAGTTCGATCATCAATCATCAAAATTGCCAAACATCTTTCTAAACTATAATTTTCATAGAGATTTTATTATTCAGCTTGTTACTATGGAACAAATGCTTACAAATTATTCTAAAACACATCCGAATTGTGAGTTTTTTGAGTAAAGACTGTACCTTGTACCAACTATTAACAGTTTCGAGCTGGGGCTAGTTGAGTCAAGTTGAGTTGGGGAGCATGTTGAATGTGTTTGCACGCCTGTTTGCCTCTTGCCGCAGTCATAAATAATTTATGCCTCCGTAATTTGGTCAACTTTACTTTAGTCGTCGCCACACAGCAGAGCCCATTTCCGCCCATCGCCGTGTATCGTATATCCTGCTCCTGCATCTCCACGTCCCCATCTTTATCTTCATTCCCATGTTAATCACCTCCTACATGGCACTTGTACATATACTATACACTTGCATAAATCAGCTTAGAATATGTTTCAATTGACCACAGTTGCCTCATTTGCATTTTGTGTGCAGCAACAAAGTCCTTAGGTCATTAGGCGTCAAAGAATCCTGGGGGAGTAATTATAATTAGAATTGGAACTAGTAGGACAACAGAGTCTGTGTGTTCCACATAATTGATAATTATTTCATATGTCTTTGGGGAGAAATTTCCTTGTAGATGAAAGGAGGTGAAGACTGCCTCGGGGTTTAATAAGAATATAATGGTTTGAGTTTGAGCATTAAAGCGATGTGAGTACCGCATTTATATATTAACTATGGTTTCTGGTAATATTTATACATGAAATAATTGTCTCAATTAATCAACTTCCCTTGAGCTTAAGGAAATAGTAACAAGGATGGGCTTCATACGGGAAAGGAAACAAAAAGCAACCACAATGGACCTGTAAACAATATCAGTTTTTATACCCCCAGCAGGAGAGCTGAAAACATCCAAATGAAGTCCATTAAAAAGCAATTTCCCCCCGGTGCTAAAACAACAAAAAGGCAGAGATTTCACAAACTGGTTCAACCTTCAGCTTGCTCGGTTCAAACTTTATTTTCGATTTCCGTTCCGAGAGCCCCAAGGGCTGGGGGCCCTAATATGAGTGACTGTAAATGTCAGACACATATTCACTTTCCCATTGCCTTGGCACCCAGATATGGCAATAAATTTATTTGTCAACTTGTTCAAACTTCCCCCCCGACAATTGTGCAAAAATAAATAGAATTGTTTTCTAATTACCAAAGAGGACTGGCTTTAATATACATAAATCTGTGGGGTGGGTCCCTGGCATGGAGCGAGCATGCAGTCATAGTGTGTCATCCTGCCGGTCGAACAGAAGGCAAGTTGATTCTATATGCATTATTGACAAATTCCCTGTTATTTTTTCGTAATTTTTTTTGTGGGGCAACAGAAATGCATTTCCGAATGAGATTCGCCAACTCGGCAAATCTTCACTGAGGAACAACAACTTAAAAAAGTAAAAATGAGTGCGGAAAAATACATAACAAAGTTTGCAGAAACGAGAGCAAAAACGAGACCCAAAGAGCTTGCCAAGTGCCCGGGACGCCCGGCATTCCTCCTCCTCGGACCCGACCCTCGACCGCGCCCCTTTCCTGTCTTATTCGGTTGTGGATTCAAGCAGCCATGTAACCTCGTTTATTCTGCAGCATAATGAAAGGGGAAAGTTCTGTGATTTCACCGCCCATGGTTCCGGCAAATGCCATCCAGTCCACAGAGTGCGTGTGTCCCCCGCACTCGGAAAAACTCTGCACTAATATTTACCTGAAAAAGAGACACAAAGTAATGTAATTATCTTACTTTTTGGTACAGATAGTTTCAATGGTAATTTTTTAATTTTAGATTAGATCAACAACAGAGAAAAACCACACAACTTCTGTTAATAAATAATATACCTTAGCAATGTTTAAACTTTAATTTGAACCCATGTATAGCATTTTATTCCCTCTCGTTTTTGTTTTACAGCTGATTAAAAAGTGCCAAAACACGTTTTTTAGCACCTTAAAAAGAATGTTGCTGGAAAACTTAAGCCAATTGGGTAATTTTATTCAGATTTGGATTCTACGGCAAAAAATCCTATAAAAATCAGCTGCCATATTTTAGTCAACAAAATTTTGTCGTCCTGTGTAATCAATTTAATCAGAGAAAAAGTGTTTAAATGTTGTCAAAGAACAAACCGTAACTTTATTTATTTATTTATTATAAAAACTTAAAACTAACTTAATGTTTAGGAGCATTAGCTGCTGTGGCCTTCCGCTCGATTGAGTATTTATAAAATTTAAAAAAAAAATATTATATTAAGGGTTTGGCTTAAGGTCTAAATTTTGTGGGTAGCTTTGGCTTTGGCTTTGTGAAGGAAAAAGAGAGTTTTGTCTGAGTTTTTTTTTTTTGATTAGCTAGGAGTTGGATTGGGTTTTCGAGAGAAAATGATGGTTCTGGGTTGTCAAGGTGCAGTGCAGTCTATCGTTGCATTGTTGCAGCCCCTTCTGCAAGGTGCTTTGCCGAGATCTATCCATGTTATGGGGGTTTGTGAGTTGTGTATGACCTAGGACTAGCCTAATAATTATTATAAATTCTTTATTCCTTTAAGTTCTATAAATATTCGGATCAAATCTTTATTTTTGAAATCTGTTTCCACTGCAAAGTAGTTCATTTTCTCTATTTTCCATATTAAAACCGGCTTAAATGAAGAAGACAATTATTAAATTCTCACTTCATTTCAAGGAGACAATAGCTTTCATATTTTCTCCCAGTGTACGTGTCCCTGTGTGCGAGTGAGGTGCAACAACGACGGCTGGCACTAAATGGCATTTGAAATGTTTTGTAGTTCCACATTCTCGGCCTGGCGATGCCTCGCCCGGGCTGGGCTTGGGCTTGGGCCTGGCGCATGGCTTTCGCCTTTTGCCATTTCAAGCAGACGCTTCGTCCTTTTTCTGACAGCCGGGCAAATGGAGGACCCGCACACACACATACACACACACACGGCCGCTTACCAAAAAAGGTCAAACGAGAATTATAATTTAAATGGCAAATAAAACAAAAAACACACTGCGAAATTAAAAGGGATAAGGGGGCGTAATTCCTTTTTGGTGCGAAATTGAAATCGCTAAGGTCCTCGACAGCCTGTCCACGGCCCTTTCACAAGTCCTTGTAACTTGGCTGCTAATTATATCGCATTTTCATGATTGCACCAAATGGGTTCATCAAACGATTTGCAAACGAGGGTCGAGTGCTTTTCGCCAGATGAAGAAATCTATATACATTTTTTGGCGACCCCTTGTCACGGGGGTGTGGGCTATATTCTTGGAAAGATTTCTGAACTTGACTTAAAGCTGGCCAGAGTAAAAAGAAATATAAAGTGAATTTGCAGCTGAATATACTTTAGCTAAAATGTCTTCGATTCAGCAGTTTCTGATCAAGTTTTCATGTTTACTGAATCGAATCGAGTCGACAAAAGTCGAGTAGTAGCTACCGTCATGTGTTCCTGACTTGGCAGAAATAATTCATTGTCCTTGTCTGTGACTCTTTTAACTCACTTTTAACTCACAATAGAGATTTAATTCCTGGAACAATATTTGTCCAAGTGTCAACGAAGAAATTAATACATTGTGCTTAATATTTGAAAACAATAACACTAAGTGGTGGCTTTCAAGCATAAACCTGAGACCGACATAAGGCACCTGTCAAATATTTGCCAAATTGATTTCGGTAATTAAGTTTTCTGGCCAAGGAACCGGGCCAATTAAATATAAGAAAATTCCATTGTGTGACTGCAAACTTGATGGACAGCAAGGCTTCTGATTGGGAAACATGAAACTTTGCAGCTATCTTTAAAGTTTCGAATATGTATATTCGCCTAACCGTCTGCAGATTGCTATCAAATATTCTTTTGTGTGCCAGAGCGAAAGAAAACAAAAATAACATTTCGCCAGGGCACAAGCTCTGACATAAAAACTTAACCGACATAGCTGAAGCTCAGTGGAGAGTGGAGTGGAGATGGAAGATGGTATATGGTAGACCGAACAATCTGTATTTATTTTCATAAATATTTTCTTTACGCCGTCGCCTAGCCTTTGTTTCTCCTCGCCGTCCTCCGTCTCGGTCGCTCGCTTAAAGCTTATTTCCTGATGTTCGCCGGGGAAAATCAATTGAATGCTCGACTAAACGAAAGATATTGCTTTGGTTTGGCTTTTCTTTGGCAATTTCCTTACAATTTTCAGTTGTCTTTTCATGCGCTCTGGGCGGGCACTGGGGGAAACACGAGTTTATCCAAGATTCATTTGCGAAACTTATTAAAAAGTGCTGCAGCCAGAGCCGTCAATAGTCAACCGGCATCGTCGTCGTCGTTGTCGTCATCATCATCGGCATCGACATCCACATCGACTTCAGCCACATCGCTGTCTCTGGCACATCTCAGAAATTCCAACTGCTGTGCAATTGCCAACGCCATCGCCATTGCACAATTGCAATTCCTTCGCAATTGTAAAATGCAACAATTTTTAATGCGTCTTGCAACTTTTATTTCCACTTTTAATGCAAAAACTTCACCCGGCGCCTGGCAATGACAGGGTGCGGAGCAGCAGCCTCCATCTGTGCGCGGGAATGTGTTATTTTGCGGGTGGCCTGCCACTCCGCTCCTCGGGGATCGTTACCCAGTAAAAATGTGCTGGGATTGCGGGCACAGGACCACAGGCGTAGCTGGTGGGAAACAGTCTTGCCCGTAGCAAATATTCGAGATTACTTTGAAAAATTGCTACTTTTGGAGAGTTTTTTCTGCTTTTTTACAGTGGAGTTTCGTTTTATATTACATTATCATCGCGCAGATTCTGGTCACTTAATTACTGAAGTAAAAGCAGTTTTTTCAGATTGTTTTTGTCAGAAGAGCTGGTTGTATGTACAGTCTGTTTCGTTTTTCTCAATGAAAACCCATCAGCAAACTTCGCTATCAACATTATGCGTGGCTCTAAGCAATACTATACTGACACATTATTCTGACTTGGAAATGTTTAGGAAAATCTTGACAAAATGCGCTTTAAGTTGAAAGCCAAAGAAGGAGTACCTTAACTTTTTGATTACTTTAGCTGGAAAAATTAAATTGTTTTTTGGCATAAACCTTTGATTACACAGGGGATTTTTCCCTATATTGGAATCAGACCCATATTATATCCGCAGTAGAAAATAGATGAATAGCTCATGACAATGGCCAAAAAGTTGGCCTACGCCCCGGCTCTTCCTTTGTTCAATCAGGCTGCCTTGTTATCTGTAAAGTACAAAATCAAAAACCTGAGGCAAGCCAGCCGAATGTATTAGATCGAATCGGTAGCTTGCCATTGGAGGGGGTCCCTGAAAATCCGTTGGCATTTGAGTGATTCCCAGAAAATGGGCAACCAATAGTCTGGCAGTTGCCCGCAGCATCCCCGTTACCTCCTTGGCAGCAGAAATGAGAAAAGGACCTGAGTAAGTCGGGAGCGTAACATTTCCTGTTTGCGTTGCCATGATTTCCATGCCAGCTCCTCGCATTTCCGCTCCGCGTATGTAAATCCATCTGCGTGTGTGTTCCATCTTCGGCCCCATCGACCCCATCTCGCCCAGCTGTTGTGTGAATGAGCGCTCGTGATGCCTGGGATAAATGTCTGAGCCAGCTCCCAGCTCCCCCATTTTTTCCCTATTTTTTCTTCATTTTTCCCCCCGGCGGGCCAACGCCTTTCATGGAAAATATGCAATTTTATCGGTCTTTACAGATTTCCCATACAGAATGAAAGAAAGTTGAAACGCCATAAAGAGGTAAAGAAAACGCAGGGCATGAAAGACATTTGCCAAGCAAAGCGGAATACTCGTAAGGGGAAAATGTAAATATTTATCATACCGGAGACAGCGACAGTGGCAGCTTTAACTTAAAGGCGTCCTGCATAAACATAAATACTGAGCGCTGCAGCAGGAATGCCATTTTCAGCTTTTAGTTAATTGAAAAGTTGAAATTTATTCGAAAAATCCCGGGCAGCCATGACTCACAGCATTACTACTCGCACAGCGAACAGCGCACAGCGAACCAAAGTCAACTGGAAGACACGAGCAATTTTTTCGTTAAAAACGTGCCGACATTTCGGTTGTCAACACACACAGTACACACAGCACACATAGCACACATAGCTGAGTGCGGGAAACAAAGGATGGCGCAGGACGAGCCTGGATATGGGGGAAAAATGTTAAGCTGTCCATGGGCAATACTCTCCGGTCCGCAGCATAGTTAAACTTTAGTTTTATGGCTGCAATTTAGTGAAATGTGTGTTTGTTTAGCCCCGCTCAACCGGAGTCATCTCAACCGGGCTCAACTCGTCTCGTTTTCAGCCCGCCCTGCATTGCGT
Source organism: Drosophila orosa (assembly GCA_018904745.1). Classification (NCBI taxonomy): domain Eukaryota; kingdom Metazoa; phylum Arthropoda; class Insecta; order Diptera; family Drosophilidae; genus Drosophila; species Drosophila orosa. Next base: position 3,687 of record JAEIIH010033014.1, on the reverse strand, counting down.
TCGTTGTTTTATTTTTGCCAATTGTTTAGCTTTCTAAAATATACGGATTTAAACAGCTCTGCCTGGGAGCGGCAAAGATATATGGCCGCACTCACACTCGCCCTCCTCCTGGCTGAGTCCCAGCTTCGCCTTCCCTGACCCGCAGAATGGAGCCGGGCACAGCATTTGTTAATGAGGCCCACAAGAGCTTAGGAGTCCATAACATTTGTGCCGCTGCTCCGGGTCCACAGTTTTCCGAGTTCCCAGCTCCGAGTTCCGAGTGTGTGTTCCATGTGCTTATGGCAGGGACAACGAACCGGCTAAGTACATTAAATTAACACCTAAAAGGTTGACAGATTTACACATTTTTATCTTAACCCAAATAAAACCACTTTACCCCATTCAGCCGGCGAGGCGAGTGCGTAGCCCACATTAGGGATTAACATTGTAATGTGATGAGAGTAGGCAATGTGTATTTCCATGCAAATGGACTAATATGCTGGAATATGCTTACCGGCAGAGATCCTTTTAGGATAGGTATTTGAAACAGGGTTTCGTGGTTCCCTTTTTGTAAACGGGCTCGCTCTTGCCAAGGTGTTCCCATTGAATGCATCTCTGACCTTGTTGAAATTAGCCAGCATTTCATCATCTATATTCAAAAGATGCTGTATTGGGGATGTCCCTAGAGTTTTTAAAACAGTACTATAAAATGTGATATCGTAGAAAAATTACCTAAAATATTGTATTTCATTCTTTTATACAGATTTTTAAAGGTTTTTAAAACTGAGTAATTTTATATTTAATAAGCCATTAATAGGTTTCATACCTTTATTTAAGAAGAACTAGACTTTTTGGATTAAAGAACAAGAACAAACCTAAATATCATGAATATAGAACCTCTTAATCGGATTTCCAAGCGATAGCGATTACTGTGCCACTCCTGTGAGCTTAAATCATTTCAAAATACATTAGTGGCACAAATAGATGTTATTTAAAACCCATTTATGGCTAAACTAGATTTAAGGAAACTTTCGATTAGAATTCTTTATCGCTAGTAAATCAAATCAAATTGAAAATCAATCTAAAATCAAGGCGTAACAATCTTTAAGCCCAGATCGAGCGGTTAACCCACTTATCTAAGTTTAACGGAAATAAAAATCCTTGCTAAATCAATAAAAGATGATCGCCTATCGTTAAAATTCGAACCAATTCAAACATCAATCATTCGGTTTCTTATTTCCCATAAAACACATTCGGCAAACTAGTTCACAGTGGACCAACACGTTTTCAGCAGCCTTTGCCCGAAGCTGCAGGTCTCAGAAAAGCCACACCAGAGATGTGAGACGCAGGGCAGAAGGCGAGGTCAAACGGTGCCATACCAAAGCGCTTTGCACCTGCACCACCGGTGACAAGGAGCAGGGGTTGGGGCAGCCCCATCAGCATCAGCCCCGACACCACAGACGTGCGCCGTCCTTAAAGCAGCCATAAAGTGGGCGCCAAAGCAGCCCCCATTACGGTGCACTCAAGAAAACGTTGTGAAAATTAGCTTTTTCAGGGATTTTTTCCCCAAATAATAAGATTAGTTTAAAATCACTAAATTTGGTGTCCAAAAGTATGTAGAGAAACCATTGACTATAAATGAGGGTAAAAAAATATATATATTTATAAGCGATGTTAGATTTATAATAGTTTTTTTTCCATTGCCCTCTTATAAAGTTTATTAAAATCGTTATATAATATGATCTTCATATTTCTAAGACATCCCCAATTACCCTTAATTTTTTGGTAACGATACCTGCGAAAGACCTCTCTAGTTTCTATTAAAACTAATGCTTTTTAATCCGATTTAAAGACCCTTAATGAGATTTTTTCTGCGTGTAACGAACTGATGCCAGTGCTGCATCTGCCGTTGCTTCTATGGCTGCTTGGCCGGATGCATTGACCAAGGCTATTTAAGGATGCCACGCTCTGATGCGTGGCGCAGTTAAGACCCGAGCCTGGCAGCGTAAAGGTCCTCTCCTCTCTGCTCCGCTCCGCTCCTCTCCTCGCTCTGCTCTGCTCTGAGCTAAACTGAACTGAACTGAATTGCACTTTGCTCCGGCTAGCAATCTGCAATCTCATAAAAGGAAAACAGCCGCGCGATATTCTCCATTCCCGCAATTGGTTATAGGTTAGCTTCGCCGTTGCTGCAGCCTCGCTTTTGCCGCTAACACTAATGGTGGAAATTTGCTTTTCTCACATTCGCAGATATTCCTGGATACCCGGACACGGCGGACGAAGGATTGGAAATCGGCGACGGGGACGGACGCTGAAATTGCGGCTCTAATAGAGCGGAGGCCACCACGTGCGGTGTATAATATTTGAAATCAAAGCGCTAAAGTCCAACCATGGCGACGGTGCACGTGAATCACAAGCTCAACATGCGCACAACGGCTGTCAAAATGAAGCGGACCCGACATCCTGCCGCATCCTGCTTCGATCCCATTCCCATTCCCATTCGCTGTCGCAGTCGCAGTCCACGTCCACATCGCAGTCGCAGTCCCACGCCCAGAAACTGAGCTCAGGCTCAAGGCCAAGGAGACGCCAGCCGGCGGAGACTCGGATAATTCAATCGCGTTTTCTACAAATTTACGGTTTACTTTGCCTCGGTTCCTGGATGGCTTGCATTAAAACTATCGGCGCTTCAATTGAGCAGCAAACGCTTGCGGAAGCGGATCCGGATGCACAAGATAAAGATAAAGATAAAGAGCGGGTAGCGGAAACGGAAACGGACACAGAAGCGGAAACGGATGCCCGCATCATGGCAACGGGAATTTGCATTATAAGACTGATAACATTAAAGAGATTTCTAGAGGATTCCACAACCGACAAACACAATCAAAGGCGCCAGCCATCATCGGCCACGTTAGCAGCGTCAGCCGGAGCAGCTGCCGCATCTGCCAGCCAACCAAGAAGGAGGCCACCCCATTATCCCGGATCCAGTTCAGCTCCGCCTCCTGGCCACCCGGAGGCCACCGTGCTGCTGCTGCTGCTTCTCCTCACCAGCCTTTGGCCCGAGGGCTGCGAGTGCCTCCATGGTGGCAGCAACACGGTGAAGACCAAGTACGGCCTCCTGCGGGGGATCGTGGTGCGCTCCTCGCCGCTGGTGGAGGCCTTCCTGGGCATTCCCTATGCCTCGCCCCCGGTGGGCAGTCTCAGGTGAGTCTCAGGTGAAGTCGCGCGATTCAGTGTTGCTCAAGATTACGTCTCCCCGGGGAGTCGTGAATTTGTGGTGGGATGGCTGGAGTGTAGCCCAGCCAAGTGGAGCAGGCAGCGTGACACTCACGACGAATAAGCATTTTTTGTGTAGTCAAAGAAGCCAAGGTACGTCCCTTTTTTTTGTATACATATTCTATTTTTAGCTAGCTTAAATCCATTTTAAAAAATCCTATTTGGCTGGCTTATGATTTCTTTTTTCACAAAGGCACATTGAATTTTGATGTAATTAATTCAAAATGTCTCTTTATATATTCACATGGCAATCAGAAGTTCCAAAGGGATTGTAATTTAATGAAATAATGCCAATTACAACTGAAATAGGTAGCACAGAATTTTAATTTGAGTTCATTTTATAGAAAGCCACCTTGCTTTGTTATTAAAAATTTAATATTGCTGTTAAGTGAAAATCATTTTAATTATGCCCAAAAGTATGCAGCGATACCGTATTTA
>JAEIIH010033013.1:0-13739 GCA_018904745.1 Drosophila orosa | reverse complement strand
TTTTATTGAACTTTTAAGTTTTTGGCCGCGGTTGACCTTTCTGTAGAAATGCCCATATATGCATTTACACATATGTGTGTATATACTCACCTTATACGCCCGCAAGTTGCTTTTTTGATGACATGTTCTGTGATGGCCTGACCTTTGTGCCACCGTCTGTGTGAGCCGCCCACACTCACACTCGTATTTGTACGTTGCGGTGCTGCACTCCTCATGGTGGCGGAAGAGCTTAGAGGCGGCATTACAGTGGAACTTGCACCTATTGCACATATAATGCGATTTCCTTGAGGATGGCTGCTCTTCCGCCACCGGCGACCACGGCATCAGAACCTGGAAGCTCACGTCCTCCGACTGCACTTGCTGCTCTGCCGCCTCGGTTGCCACGTCCTCGTCCTCCGGATGCTCGTCGGCCAGGTTCTCCAGATCCAGCTGCTCGTCAGTCAGCGCCTGGTCTATATGGACCTCTTCCTCACAATCCAGCCGCAGAGGAATGCCTACTTGCTCCATCTTTACAAGGAACGTAGTATAAGCTCTGAATCTTATCAATGTCAGATTGGTAAGGATTGGAAGGAGTTGGCGGTAGGCCTTATGGACAAACGCCGAGGCCTCTTCCTTTTCTTCCGTCGTTGTTGCACTTTTAACGATGTTGTTTACGAAATCGGTAAACCCATTTGGACGGCCTGATCAACGGCATCCAGAATCTCCTTGGAGTCAAACTGCCGGTGTTTCTGAAAGGATTGTACATATATACATATTTGTTGTATAAGTATGTATATACTCACCACCTTGGTGTGGAGGACCTGCTTTAAAGATCCGTCCTCCATGGTGGCCAGTAAGTACACTATATGTGCCGAGACCGGCTGCAAGAACAACATATATATATGTATATATACACTCAGTACCTAGATTATAGGGTATTAAAAAGAACATACCAAATTTCATAAATATGACGTCCACCATCAGGTAGATGCACCTGGTCTGGCATGCCTCTATAAGGAGGTGGGTCATCGCAAAATATTTATATTCCAATAGTTCCATGGCAAATAAGACTTTAACAAAATATTTCCAATTTGCACTCACTCCAACTAGAATGTTCGCAGTGTGCCCGCCCGCTTTTTCGCTGAAAAGGCAAAAAATCTCTGAATTGTCGCGAATTGGCGGGAAAATGCATGATGGGCAGCACTGTTCGCTCGACCCTCGACATCGAAAAGTCTGGCCGTTCTGGTCGCTCGACATCGAAAAGTCTGGCAACGCTGGTCGCTCGACATCGAAAGTCTGGCAACGCTGGTCGCTCGACATCGAAAGTCTGGCAACGCTGGTTGCTCAGCGACCAGTGCTGCCCATTTTCGCGATGACGAGCGACCAGTGCTGCCAATCTCTTACATACCCGATTGGGATTTTACAAAATTTGACATGTCAATTACATGTTAACATACTGCATACTTTTAGGCATTTTATAGAAGAGAATGTTCAGCGGATCTCCGCTAGGAGCGCCACTTCATCCACTTATAATTTAGAATTTAAAACTTAAATTAGAAATTAATCTGGACATTCAAAGCTGCAGTTTTCAGTTGTTAATGCACACATGCCACACGCCCGCTCATTAGACGCGGCCGGCTGCCGTGTTATCAGGTGGGCCAGGTGCATCTTGATAAGAGCGCACGCAAACGAGACAGCGCACGCACACACATTCGTAGCATACAAAAGCGCGCTCCTGGACGTGAACTTGAAATCCTTTGTCCTGACCCCTCATTAAATGTAATGGCCGTGTGGTCGAATTGCGAATCACTGGGGCAGCGCAGGTTAAATTGTCAACCTTGGCCGTGGACTTGCGCCAGATGCCAGTGGACGCTCGTCGGGATCGGAGGTCTTGCAATCCGGAAAAGGATATATACTGCGCAGCGCACAGAGCAAGCTCCAAGTAGAGCCAAGCCAAGGCAGACAGACGCGGCGATAAGGCCTATAAGTAACACCAATTTAATTACTTTTTCTGGGTGAGACGCGACTCACGCGGCTGATAAGGGATCGCAACATTTGGCGATCGGGCCGACCAGCTTTTGAACTTTGAGTCGCTCACACGCATTGATAAACGTGAAATTTATGCGGGCGGGACCTGCGAGCACAGACACACACTCGCGTAGACACACACACCTCGGCAATTGGGGTCGCCCGCTGTTATCTCATTTTTTCGCTCTTCTTCCAGCTGGACTATCAGTTGTTGTCGAGATTTCGATTCCGCGGCATCAGCATCCCATCTCGGCATTCAGTCAGTTCCTGCTCGCCGAACGGTGAGAACCGAGCCGAAAGAACCCTTGGCGGCGTCTGCTCCGTTAATCGATAGCGATAGACCCGCGCGTGTGTGAGAGTGCGTGGGCGGCAGTGGGAACGCTGCGTGTGAGGTGCGTGTCCAGCCGGCAGTGAGAACGCTGCATTCATTGTGTGCAAAAATAAGGAAAACTCAAAAGTTTTTTCAAATACAAATTTTCTGAAACGGCAGTATATGCAAGAGCACGGAGTGGCCGCGTGTTTAGAAAAATCGAAACAAAACGGAAATCACAAAACGAAATACAAACAGAATCGAGAAATCAAGTTGTATATAGAAGAAAAGAAATTATACGGCACGTACGCGTAGTCTCGTAATCATTGATTACGCCTACAATTAGTATATATACGAGCGACTCGATTAGCTGTAAGAAAAACTGGTAAATCGTTCTGTAATCTGTAATCTCTGAGCGGTGCTTAGCACTCTTGTGTGTAAACTAGGGATTCTGAGCAGCTTCAAGATCAACACATCTAAATATCCACTGTAGACTTTTCCAGAATTCTTGGCCTTTCATTTCTGGTCCATTTGATTTCGCGTTCATTTAATGGACGATTTGTTGAACTATAATTATTTGTTTGTTGTTGTGAGCGCCTATTATAAAATGCCAAGTTCAAAGGGCGAAGGCGGCGCGTCTAAACAAATAACCCGTTAAACCGTCCAACTCCAGGATTAATGAGAGAACAATGAGTGGGGGCTCTGATGCTGCCTTTCAATTGAGTGAACTCTCGCTCGATTGAGCGCAATCGATTAACAGATTAAGATTCCAGCCAGCGAGAGCGTAAGATGCTCTCTATTATAATTATTTTCGTGTTAATGCTGGGAGAGCCAGCATAAGTGGAATATTTATTATCAATTGGAAATGAAAATATTCCAATTAGGTGCGAGTGTAATTAGTTCAAGGTCATCGCAAGTATTAGCACCAAGAAACCGGACAACAAACAAACAAAAATCAAAACAAATCCACAATAAACATGTTCTTGAACCCCCCGAACGAACAACAAAAAATGTGAATTATCAAACCGAGTGCAATTCGTTTAATTGAGTGAATAGCAACGAATATTTTCTAATATAAGATGGGGTTTCTGTGTGTGTCTCTCCTTCGATTATCTCCTGCGACTGCAATGAAATGTAGCGACATAAAAAGAGACATTAAAAACAATTTAAAACAGTGAATCGCCAGGCCCCCAAAACAAAGAGATTATACAAGGTTCAGAACGGTTGTTCCTACATTTTATTATAAAGACTCAGGTGCGAACTAAGGCTATGATATTTTTAAATTCGTGTGATCTTAGTGTGGGAAGTACTAAGTGAAATGTTACAAATTATTTTAAAAACTTGCTAATTATATGTACTCTTATAGCAAATAAAATAACTAAAACAAATCAAAATGAAAACCCCTTCTAAAAATCAAAAAAGATAAAGGAAATAACCACACAAGAATAATCTAAATCTACACTTTTTTTTATAAATAAATTGTCATTTTAAAAAATGCTACTAAATAAAAAGTATAATTTTAAAAGCTTAATATCAAAACTATCCACTTCAGAATAGAATCGTTATTCCTCAACCAAAACCAAAGAATCTGTGCCCGCTGAGCTAAGCTAAAGGAAAGGATATATCGTTTGGATATAAGTAATGGCCGAGGAAGGAAAAGTGCAGGAATACGATCATCGCATTCTCAGTGATTGGTCCAACGTGGACAGCACGAATGGAACCATGCACCTTTCCGAGGATATGGTATTCAACGACGGCCACCGGTTATCCATCACAGTATACAGGTGAGTGAAATGCCACTCAAATAACACCCATTCGCTTCATAACTTAATCAGAGTCCAGATCACCTCCCACGTTTTCATTTGAATTTTATTCATATTTTCTAGTCGTATTGATAAGCTTTGGCTTTTACTATCTGTAACCTTTTCCGAGTTTAAGCTTTATCAATTTATGTGGCGGTGTGGGTGTCGCTGCTTGATTCGGAATAAGGCCGTTCGTTTTTGTTTGTGAACAGGTATAAATCATTCTGCGCTCAGCATCTCTGGCTCATCCTTCCCTGCTCTCTGTCTAGCTATCTGTCTGAGATTCAATCATTTTTGATTGGAATTTGAACGTAACGGTTCACTCTAGGGTTCACTTTTTCGGAATGCCAGAGGTTCACTTGATCGAGCGTAGAGATTGTTTTAGAAAACCTTCGGGTTATAAAATGACTATTTATATTTGTTTTATTTTCTGTTTATTTATTGTATTCGTTTTCATTTGTTCAAGTTGCAAGTTATTAATGTTCTGCCTAGTAAGCTTTACAACTAGAGTTAATTTGAATGTAAAAGGGATATTAAAGTGCATTACAAGTTTCTTGAGTCAACCTTCGAGTATATCTCTCTTATATGTGGACATTAAACCCATTATGAAAATTAATATTCATTTTATGGACTGTAAAAATGTAAAAACAAGAAAGATAACTTCGAAAAGCTGAAACTGCAGACCCTTGCAGTTTGCAATTGTATTGTTCATTCGAATTGGTAATCGATCATAACTAAGTAAAAAATTTATCAATTTAAATTTAGATAAGCAATGTTTTCTAATGATTTATTATTAAAAACCCAGATTTTATTTTAATGCCGAATCGGAATTTGTAAGACTTTTGGTAATTATTCGTTATTGTTTTACTATTAGAGGACCGCATTCTATTATTTAGGCGAATGCCATGCTTAAACAAGGCATGAATAAGACAAAAATACTAAAAATTGTTTACTTTATCATATAAATCGGAAAATGATATTGACTAGAAATTTTAATATTGGAAACCGAAGAAAGTCGTGTATATTTAATTGTGGTTACCTTATATGCCAACTTATTCTAATAACTAACGATATACATACACGATGTACACGATATACATATGCATGTATTTACATTTCGGTAGTAAATTATATGCTCTGGCATTTCCCGTAAAAAATTTACATATTTCACTTGAGTCCCTCTGATCGTCTACAACTGATATTACAAAACTCACTTACTCCATTCGTCCATCAAGTTTGCCACTCCTAACTGCCATTCTTTGACCTACTTATCGAGCAGCAGGCACCCACGCACAAACACCCACCAAGGGGAAAACTTCTTTAATTTCCCACTCATCATTGTAATATCTGCCGAACCCTCCCACCTTTGTCTCCTTTAACCGCCTCAAATGGTTTTCCATTCGGCTCAGCATACTGTTTGTGATCTCAACAATTGGCAACTGCACTGTGCTCTATCTGCTGACCAAGCGGCGACTGCGGGGTCCCTTGCGGATTGATATCATGCTAATGCATCTGGCCATCGCCGATCTAATGGTGACGTTCCTGCTGATGCCAATGGAGATCGTGTGGGCCTGGACGGTGCAGTGGCTCTCCAACGATCTGATGTGCCGTCTCATGAGCTTCTTTCGCGTCTTCGGCCTGTACTTGTCCAGCAACGTGATGGTCTGCATATCGCTCGACAGGTGAGTCCCAGTCCGGGTGAACGCGAGCCACTGTCACAGCGCAGTTGAGTGTCGCTAATGGACCTAATTGATAGCTAGATAAGGCGGATCAATGTGTCAATCCCGCCTAGCTCTCTCACCGCTGGTTCCTCACTCTTTCAGATACTATGCCATACTGAAGCCTCTGCAGCGCTCCTATAACCGCGGACGCGTCATGCTGGCCTGCGCGTGGCTAGGATCTGTGGTCTGTAGCATTCCCCAGGTGAGTCCACCGGGTAGTGAAAAATAAAAGTTAAATTAACTAACAATTCCCACTCGTTGTCAGGCCTTTCTGTTCCATTTGGAGGAGCATCCTATGGTTAAGGACTACTTTCAATGCGTCATATTCCACTCTTTCAAGAGCGAGTTCGATGAAAAGCTCTATCAGATTGCCTCGATGTGCGGAATGTATGCCTTTCCCCTGATTGTCTTCATCTACTGCTACGGCGCCATATACCTGGAGATCTACCGGAAGAGCCAGCGGGTGCTTAAGGATGTGATTGCAGAGCGATTCAGGCGCTCCAACGACGATGTTCTCAGCAGGGCCAAGAAGCGCACCCTCAAGATGACGATCTCGATTGTGATCGTATTCATAGTCTGCTGGACTCCGTACTACACCATTTGCATTTGGTACTGGCTTGACAAGCCCTCGGTGGAGAAGGTCAATCCACTGGTGCGCAAAGCGCTACTGATATTCGCCTCAACAAACTCCTGTATGAATCCCTTGGTCTACGGCCTCTATAACATACGCGGCAGAATGAACAATAACAATCCGGTAGGTCTGAAAGAGCTTAAATAAAGATATTCGATATTTATTCCGTTCCCTTTTTTTTGCAGTCCGTGAACAACCGGCACACATCGCTGTCGAATCGCCTGGACTCGTCCAATCAGCTCATGCAGAAGCAGCTGACGAACAACTCCCTGATCAACAACGGTCATGGCCAAGTGATGGCCGCCGCCGTTGCTGCCACTACAAAGTTGGCCCATGTTGTGGGCCTCAAGAGCGCCAATTCGAACGGATCCGCTGCAGCGGTGGGCATAGTGGTGTCCCTCCCACCGCCGTCCCCAATGACAGTGGCCATTGCGCCACTGGCCAGCGACGGCGAGACCAACGACGACTCCAGCCTCAGTGTGGTCACCATCAGGTGCCAGGAGCAGCCCAGGTTCTGCCAGAAGTAATTTCGGTCTCTACACCCTTTTCCTTTCCTATCTCGCTGCTACTTCCATTCTCATCCTCATCTTCATACTTAATTTTTAATGGCTTGAACCTTCTCATTGGAGCTTTTCGTTTTCAATTTTCGCACAGTTGTCGGCATAAAATGTGGGGTTTATGTTGTGGTCCAAATGCTCATCCTTTCAGTCGTACCTAAACAGTAGACAAAGGGAGATTCTTCATAATTATTTTGCTGTAAGGCAAGATAGCCTTACATCTCCTATATTCACAAAAGGTCGGATTCTGGCTATTTAGGGTTTTTGAGCCCCAAAATGAAAATACTTGAATTTTTCAAAGCAGACTTTTAACCCAAAATTCTTAAATTAAGGCTTGAATAACACCGAACAGGCTAAATCAGAAACAGTATTAAATTCGGGTTTTGTTGAACCTAAACTCAGTAAAAAAGCTTTTTTCTGTCTCATAATGTCAGGTTATCTTAAGATTAATGAAACAAGGTCGTACTTACGCACTCTGTTGCTTATGCAACAGCCATGAGACCCTATCTCCTTGCAGACATGCTTTTAAGATCGATCCAGACTGAACCTTAGTTTATTTAGGTTAATGCACGCTTACATCACCTACATTCATGGGCATCAGCTCACCCACAAGTTATGCACTCCAAAAGCCATTTCCTAGCCGCACTCCATTTTATGTCAAATCATCTGAACCTCAACGAGAGCGAAGTCTAAGTGTATATACTTTCAGCTGTGGCGACTCCATCGAAATGACCAGTGTGGTTAAGTAAACAATAGCCAATAGGGCTCCGAGAGCAACTGGATCAATTAAGCGATCTGCTACTGTTCATATGGAGATGTCGGCTTGGAACAAAGGGCGTCTAATTTGCTAACCAGCTTTGTTTGGGATTTTCATCATAAATTCTTTTGGCATTTGCATTTAGCTAACGACAAATTAAAATGTTTTCAAGACAACGAACGCGAGGCATGGGTTCAGATCAAAATTCCGAATCCAAAAAGCTTTGGTTTAGGCCATCGAATGTTTGGAAAACAAAGTTATTGCTTAGGAAATACGCTTAAGACGTAATACCGCTTACTATTAGATATACTCCGGTTAGTTGGAATATTGCTTAATTTAAAATAATTTATTCATAGCAACGAAGTAAAACTAAACCAAATCGAAATAAAAATATGTAAAATATTATAGAAAATAGCAAACACATGCGTTTGGAATTCTTATTCGGGTCGATTCTCTTCCTCCTGATATAAATATTGGTTTATTTGCTTTGGAGGTTTTGTTAAGACAGCGTTAATCATTTATGGCCCTAGCCCTCCACGTTAATTATAGATATAGACTCGTGTGTGTCTGAGGATTAACTGACTGTTTAATAGATATGTTTTGAATAATTAATATTGAAAATTAACGAAACCAGTTTCATTTCTGGGATAAGAGATTTTGGATTGGCCTTTAAGATCTCTTACTATTTATGATAAAAATCCAAGTCACAGCAGCAGATCACAGTGCAAGCAACCGCTTTATTGTCTTCTCATTTTCACCATTTCCCAGGAAGTTTGACCAAACTTTCCTCTCTCTCTTAGCCAATTACCACCAACTAGCCAATTTCCCACCCACGCTCGCACAAAGCCCAGGTGGAAGACATCTGGTCTGGCCACCGTCATTAGCCAGGTAACCCAATTAGGCGGCAAAGACATAAAATGACAATATTTCTTAACGCAATTGAATGCCCATTTCCCTCTTATCCGACGAGTGCAGTGTTAGAAAGTGGCTCACTCTCGTTACACTGAACAACAAAGTCACGTTCCCTGGGAAAACACTCAGCAGCAGACATAAAAAGACGGAAGAATGCGTGTAATCGAATCTTCAAGACCGAAAAATAAACATGTTAATAATACAATTTTATGATTAATACGAAATGAGCTGCAGCGCGGGAAGGTGGGGATCCGATGGGATTGGACAGAGGAGATGATGTTGCTGTTGTGTTGATGTTGCTGTTGCTGTTGCTGTTGCAGCGCCATCGAAAAGTGCGTGGGCCGTTTTTACCTCGCATCCACTGAAGATGCCGGGAACAGCAGCGAGGACGCTGCGATGCTTCGGATGATGGGGAGCGGAGGAGGCTGTGCAGCTTATTTATAAATCACGCACATAATGAAATTTCAGCAAGTGGTCGCCGCTGTCCGAAAAGCGGCAAAATATGCAGTGCTGATGTGGGATACCATCTCGGGTGTGTCCGAGCCGCGTGATATATGCACATCTGCATAATGCTGCTGGAGCGAAACTGTCCGCTGACATGCCGGCGACATAATGACGAACAGGTCGCGGCAGTGTCGTACTCCTCCAACTCCAACTCCAACTCCAGTCCCAGCATCAACTCTGACTCCTCCCCAAACACTAGATACTGTCGTGTTACGCATCAGTCCCGTGTCAGCAAAAGGGAAGGAGAGCACCGAAATAGGGGACACTTGTACTGCATAAGTAGCCATTAATAGGTGCCATATGCATATCATTTTGGGGTCTAGTTTTTACGAGTGGTTCGGTTGTTTTAAATGCCTGCAGAGCGTGCCGTTTATTTACGATCCTCTCATTTCAAAAGATTGTCTGCCGGCCCCATCTCCAGACCGATTTTAGGATCACGATGATGCCGGGGATGCTGAGGAGGAGGTCTGGAAACAAGGCTGGACGCATTAACGAAAAAAGGGTTCACATGAATTCGATTTAATGGCCCTAAAGGGGCTACAATGTAAGAATGTTTTGGAATTGAATTTCCGCATAATGGATATAGGGCAACTCTCCCATGATCTTTAAGAAGCAAATTATCAGTGAAAGAGCGCAGGGGTGAAGAAACTCGAATATAATAAAGTAATATAACATAATTATAACGTTAACATTCATAAGCATATGGAAAATAAAAATACTCTAGACAGTATTCCTTCACATTCGAGATAAAAATAAGTCCGAACCCAGGGAATCAAATATTTTCTTCATATTTGAATTTTATTAAGCTCAATTTAATCGCACCTTAAACAACAATTACACAGGCCGACAAGATCTCAGAACCAAGAACCAGAACCAAGAACCATACTTTTCTAATAGTTTTCGACCTGCTGAACACGAAAAGTTCCTATACGTCAGGTTTTCGAAATATTTTAAGTCAAAAGTTAAAAAAAGGCCGTTTTGGGGTACATTTGGGGAGCTATAACTTCGATACGGATTTTTTTTCAAAACGATCGGTACGCCATCTTAAAGAACTATTCTTGCCCTCCAAAAGCAGTTTTTAAAAATTTGAACAATATTTTATGAAATTACCTCAAAAGTACCCAACATCGATATTTTTGAACTTTTGAGTTGACCATAGAATAACTGGTCTTCAAATCATTGCCTACTTTAAGTTAGAAAGTGGGGTCTGTGAGTTTAACGGCTTTAAGACAATGAAAGTAAAATTATTATTTCCTCAATGATGAAGAAATTAGTTTATATCCAATGGCTTTTAAAGGTAAGTTTTCGAAAAGTCCAATTTCCATGCTTCACTTCCGCAATTACCCAAGCTCGCCTCGATCTGGCCACACTAGCGGTGCTGTTTACGCAAATTTTGCACGTGGGCGTCTCGGCTTACTCACGCGTCAAAAGAAACACAAACGAAGACAAAACGCGCGCTGCTGCTACGGCGTCGCTTTTCTCCAGGCTACAACAACAAGGGGCAACCAGTCAACAGCTGAGAACAAAACAAACTGCAATCAAGGCAACAACAAGTTGTCGCTGCCTCCTTCGCACAGTGGAGCCTTTTGAGATTTTTCTTTTCAAAATTAATAAGTTTTGTTCGAAGTAAGATAACATAGGTCGACAGCTTTTCAGAACCAACTTGAGTCCGGCCTAAAAAAATTTCCTATACGTCAGGTTTTCGAAATATTTTAATCTAAAAATGCTAAAAGTATTCTTTTTGGGTACTTTTGAATAGCTTCAGTACGGTTTCTCGAAAATATCGTTACGGCATCTTAAAGTACTGCCTTTTAAAATCAGTGTTTAAAAAATCTTTATTGGTCTCCAGGGTATTTTCCTTTGAATTTATATTGATATTTTTCCATGTATATGGTTCTCCACACTCAGAAATGTATAGGAAAACATGGATATCCTTTCAACGGTATCTCAGAGTCAAAAAAAGATTTGTCAAAATGTAAAAAACTTGTTTGGAAGGACTACTTTTAGATGTCGTACCGATCGTTTTGAAAAATTATTATTGAAGTAACACCACTTTCAGGTTAAAATGTCCCGGAAATCTGACGTTTAGGAACTTTTTTGAGGCCGGAATCGAGTTAATCGCATCGAAAACCTTTGGATAAGTACTATATTCCGGTTCTTGGTTTAGATATTTAATTACATTTTATAAAAATATGTTTGAAGAAGGTGTAATGAGTTTGTTTGTGATTTCTTAAAAGTAATTAAAATTTATAAATATCGTAGAAAAATCTTGTTTGTGTTGCTTAAAAAATATATTTAAGCTTTTAAAAATATTTATTTTTTGTGTTTTATTTCTTTTTTTATCTTTGCTTTAACTACACATTAAAAAGAATCAATCAATATGTTGTTTTGTAAACATTTTATTTTAGACATGGAAAATGTTAAAATAAACACAATAAAATATTGTTTACAGTAAATATAATGTTGTGCAAAGAGTGTCGCAGATATATGTACAAAACTAAACAATGTTGTCGGTGTTGAAAAATTGTGAAAACATAGGTAGTTGGTAGAAATCTATTTCTTGAATAAGCAAGAACCAATCCGTAAAGTGTATAATTTTATTATTATTCTCTTGATATTTGACTCAAAACTTGATAAAATTTTATGTTTTTTTAAAACGAACAATTTGTAAATTTGCAAATAAAATGCTCAGTTTATTGACATTTTGTATTTATTATATTCTAACAGTTTCCTTTGCTGTACACGAACATGAAATTGTTTACTTTTTCAAAAGCTATTTGTTCTAGAGGCACCATAGTGCGCCGCTGCTTTGGCCGACTGCGACGCCAGCCGCTCAGCCGCTTCGAGCCAATCGCTCCCTTCGCATTTTCAGTTTCAGTGCGCGTTGGCACGTTGAACCAGACGGTACGTGGATCGGGGATCAGTGATCAGTGATTGGTGATCGGATCAGTGATCAGTAGTCAGGTGGCAGATAAATCACGGATATCTCACGGAGACAGAACGCTGATCGGGGGAAATGCGCGCTGCAGTTAGTTGGCCGTGATCTATGGCCGCTTTTAAGTGTGTTTCTCAAATCATTCGGAACCGGTGACAAGATTTCTGACAGCACCCATACATGCCAAGCCCATCTCGGGCAGCATCCAGTGCAGCATCCACTGCCAAGGTGTCCGCGATCGCGTCGCTTTTGCGTTCTGGTCGTTAATAGCATAAAAGTGTTTTAATTTTTATTGGCACGAACGGCGAGAGTCAGTTGTTGTGGAGCAGTTGCCGTCGCCGGAGGATCAGGCGTCGTCGCGTGTTCGCCTCCTCGATCCCATAAAATCAGCTCCCCAAGATCTTCGCGTGTGTCCCCTTTCCACTCAATCCCAATCCGTGTCCCAATCCCAAACCCGACCCACCTTCGACTTCTTCATTTCCCCCCGCATCCGATTGTGGTTTATGCTTGTCGTTTGGAGATTCTGAAAAGGGTTTAAATTATCTAATGCATCCGTTTCGTTATCGATTCTTTTAGTGTGAAGAGCCTGCGATTTGTTTGATCTTTCGGTCAGCACATATAATAAAAGTGTCTGTGTGTGTGAGTTCAGGAAGCGGCGGAAAGTGTGGAAATACTCGTAAAAATAACTCAGGTCGTTTCCATTCTAAATTGCGCGTTGACAGCCGCAAGTGGCGCAAACAGCCCAAGGAGCCGTACGTCTGTCTCTCCCAGTAATTCACTAAGATCGGCCGCAGCAGCCGGCTTACCTCTTGAGGA
This sequence comes from Drosophila orosa, assembly GCA_018904745.1. Classification (NCBI taxonomy): domain Eukaryota; kingdom Metazoa; phylum Arthropoda; class Insecta; order Diptera; family Drosophilidae; genus Drosophila; species Drosophila orosa. Next base: position 787 of record JAEIIH010033013.1, on the reverse strand, counting down.
GCGAGTGGTACGTGCAACGTCCTTGACTAAGAGGTGAGTGTGAAGGTTGGTCCCAGACCTCCAGGCGGAGGCGCTATTTATATGGTAGCCTCTGTGTGTGGCCGAAATCTGGGTTAACCTAGTCTCTACTAAAATATGTGTAAAGTGTGGTCAGGTTGGTTCGTGAGGTTCCTATCTGTACTTGAGGAAGCGGGTTATTTCAAGACATTTCTATTTGCATTTTTTTAATCATACAGAGAGGAGTTCAAGTTTAATTTAGACTTATAAGAAGAAGGAAGAGTGACAGACCTTTTACTTGCGGCATGGTTATTATAATTAAAATAAGCTAGCAATCTTACAATTTAGTTACAAAAATAAATAATAATAATTCGAAAGAGTTGTAACTTGATTTTCAACTTACTATTAGGGATAGGTTGATTTTAAAAGATGTCATTAATATGTCCCATTTTAAAATATCAAATGTGAATTTTAAGAATCAAACAAAAATAGAGTTGGGATTGTAGAAAAAATCGATAATGTATCCTTATTTGACGTGAAAATCGATATTTAGATCGTCCAATTTAATTTGTATAATACTTTTTAATATTTTCAAATTTATTATTTAAATTCCATTTTTAAAAATTCGATTAAAAATAGCTACGCTTTTGGTGTTATTTTAAATGCAATGTTTTTGTTTAAATATATATATGTATATATAAATTGTTCTCTCAATATATGTACATAGATAGGAGTCCTTTGCTTTTATATAAATGACAAAATATATGAACAAATAATGTAAAGATTTCCT
>JAEIIH010033011.1:0-30995 GCA_018904745.1 Drosophila orosa | reverse complement strand
CCCCCACACTTTTGCTGAACCAACAAACACAGCAGAGCAGACTCCTGCTGGAGGGCAGTTTCCTTGTTATTTCCAACGCGCTGCCAAGTCGCAAGTCCTTAAGCGGTTTATTTTGCTTCACACTGATTTGCAGGCAACGGAGGTGTCTCGAGGATGGGCCCTATCCTTCTCCTTCTCTTTACACTTTAAATTAAAAATAAGGATTATTGCAATCTAAATACAAGTTATGCGAGTTATTTTAAAAAGGATATAGCACACTTGAAAGAAAGTTCTCCATAACTGTTATTAATTGAAAATAAATAGCTTTGCATAGAGAATCATAAAAAAAGGAAGTCTTCTTTAAGCAGGTTTTTAGATAATATAAAATAATCCTTTTAAAACGGTGTCAACATGCATAATTTTACTCCTTTTAATAACTTTATTGTACTCTCTATACATAATATATTCCTAAGGTATTAATATCACAATTTCAAATGGAATCAAAGTCAAGCTCATTTAAATTGAATATTATACAGCAAAACTGAAGAAGCTTTATTTTTTAAAAAGGGATGAAAAAGTTATCAAACTCTTTTTTATAAGTAAATACAATAGGAAGCTCTTGTCGCAGTGCAGCTTCCCTCGATTTTCTGCTGCCGGTTTTTATGCAGCAAGTTTTTAATTAAGAAGTTTCCATTTAACATTGCCCATAGACTGCACTTGGCTCTCCAAAAGCGCATTATCATAATAATTTACTCACTCACTTAGCGGGCATCATGCCGGGCGAGGGCAGGTCTTTCGAGGCTGCTCCACTCCGCTCCCACTTCCCAGAGTACTCAGTGGCAGTGAGTTAACTTTCAAGCTCACCTTTATGTATTTCAAACCATATTACTAGAAAAATGTCGAATCAAGTGCCTTGTTTGGTGTTCCTGCTCTTGATCACCATTTTAATATTGCTGTTTGGAGGCTACTACACCTACATGCATGATCAGAAGACCCGTAAGTACAGAACCTGAACCTGAGCCTGTGTACCGATCGAGGCCCGACCTCCCCGCAGATCTGGAAAGCTGCTACCATTCGCACGGGAAATGTATGGAGGTGGAGAACTGTCCGCAGGAACGCCAGAGCCTGAACCTCACCACGTGTATCCACAAGCGGAAGGTGTGCTGCATGCCGACGGTTCAGCCCAAACGCATAGACGATGCTCTGGAATATAGTGACTTGCCATGACCATTGCGCTTTTAATTTGTATCTTTTGGAATAATCAAAGAAAATTAGGAATCTTAGTGAATTAACAAGTTTAAATATACTTATTTAAGTATTAGATATTTATATACATTTTCCTTTAATACTTCGTATTCATCAAATCACGTAGAAGCTATCGGACTTCCGTTCGTGCCTTCTGCACACTAATCAAATCAAAATTATTTAATTTCTCGTAGCCCTCAACATTTTTGCTGTCAGTGCTTTCACGTCTCCTCCACTCGCATCGCACTCTATCCAATTATCCAGGCTATCCAGACTATCAATTCCACTAGTCCATCAATTGAATCGTTATGCCTGCGATAAGTTTAACATTCTGTCTGGCCAGCATCCTTTTATCCCCCGACCACCGACCACCGACTACCGACTACCGAACCCAGAAGCAGGACAGGATTCACCCCTCTGCCCACGCCGGAAGGCCCTGGGCTAATTTAGCGAGTTTGCTTTGCCATTTTCCCCACCAATAACACTCGCAACTCATTTATCTGGGCCTGGGACTGCTTAGGCCAATCCATTCCCACCGGAGAGGATGGGCACTCGACGAGCAACACTTGGCATTGTCCCACACACAGGCCACACCCCGCTGCCATTGCTATCCATCCCTTCGCTGCCATTCGCCCGCCTCTAATGAAGCGCAAATGTTGATGTAAAAATTTAATTTAGTTCGTAACCCAACGATGCCGCACACGCACACGCAGGTCCTGGCGACTTACATGGCTGGGAAATAGCTGGGCGAATGGAATGTCCAAATGTTTATGCATCGTGTGGCGGAACGCGTGTTTACCTTCTAATGTGTGCGTGACATGGACCCAGGGGTTATATGTATATACATACATACATACGCACACTCGCCCAACGCTGACAGCATGCATTGGGTATTACGTATACGCAGTGATGTCCTTCGGTGCCTCCGATGTGGCAGCACAAAAAATAATAATAAACGATGCCACCACGTACATGTATTAAAAACAAAGCGCAGCACACAGAAAACGCTGACAGGCCCTTTGCCTTGGACCGCCTCAGCTATAGTTCCAGCTCCAGCTCCAGCTCCTGCTCCTGCTTCAGGACTACCCTCCTCTTCGTCCTTTGACGACTCCCATGAAAGCTATGGATGCTGGGACGCCGCGAACCGGCAACAGCAGCGCCCATGCTCCTCCCACAAAGCAAAGCTAACAAACTGGGAACGGAGCAGGATAGCAGCCAGCGACCGGAAGGACTGAAGAGCAGTGGAGGGGGCTGAAAGGGTTCGAAGGGGGCCGCTGTCACCCAGACATTCGTTGGCTGCCAGCAATGTATGCGAGAACAGTGCCCTTAGGATGGCCAGAAATAAAATAAGCTAGAAAACTAATAACTAGTAGGAAATCCTTATCTTGTGGAAACAAGTAAAATTTAATGATAATAATAAAACTTTAAACGTTTCTTAAGGTATAGTATCTATTAATTTCTTAAATTCCTGAGTTGGAATTAGTTTTCGTCGTACCTTCAAACAGTGTCCAAAGCAGGCAGGCAAAACTAACAAACGACATCGGCGGGTCCCGGCAAAGGACATGGTCTCTGGCACATGGATGGGGTGAAAGTTTAGCCCCTGCCCCCTCACTGCCGGAGCACCTGCTCTGATGTCCTTCTCCCCTGGTCGCCCCTCTTGATTATGGCTTTGTTTGCACTTTTGTTTATGGGTGTACATTTTAAACGCTATGAGCACCTGCTCCGCCATATGTGAGTCTTGGCTGCGTGTGTGTGTGCTGCGGCTTGTGTGACCGTTCCGTGACTTGTGTTTTCCCATACCCCTGCCCAGATTGCTTCAGCTCCTGGGACGACGGCCACAAAACGAAGCTCCAGCTCCAGTGTCAGCTGACAGATGCAGTGATTTTAAGCGTCCATCAAAAGCTTCTCTTTGACATTTAATTGTTGCACATTGTTGTCGTCGGTGACTGCCACCGCCGCCACCGTCGGCACTTTCGCATCAGCGGAGAATCATCGGTGGAGTGTGCCATGTGCCGTGTGGCTTGGTCATTGTTCCGTGGACTCAAGGTGAGCTGCGAGCAAATTTAACACGGCCGGGCCATAAAATACCAAAGTCATGTGCTTTATTACACATTCAACGGCAATGCGGCAACGGCAAAGATTATACCTTCGAATACATCCGCAGAAATTCAGGTGTTTCGGCCATTGTTGTTAGAGGTGGGAATCAGAGCGTGACTCGGTTGGATCCCTGCGTTTGCATTTGAGCTGGCAGCTTTAATTTGCTTTCCAGTGGGTTTATGCACGACGCCCAGAGGATGAGCTGGTAACAAAAAGAAAAATGTCCCCACTCAAGAGATGGAAATGATAAATTAAACTTGAAATTCAGGTTCTTCAAGCCTGTCACCTTAAAGAGAAGCCTTTGATCAGCCATTATAAATATTAAAAAAATATAAATTCATATAAGAAAATATTATACTAATTGTTTGTTAATATATTATTACAAAAAATAAAGGTTTATATATATTTTTGCTCCATTTCATCTTAATTTAAAAAGATTTTTGGATGTAGTTTGGCTTTATTTAGTTTGTTTTATATTTTATAAGCCGATATAATGATTAACGATATTTTTGCTAGTTACATTACATTTTTAAATGTTACTTGCATTTATAATTTACTATCATTAAGCACTTAGGTACAATTTTTTTCTTTTAGTGCCCCCAGAAGTTAGTTTATCCACTCGACTGTAAGTAGGATACATTTTTTATAAAATATGAAAGTTTTTCTATTAAAGTTTAACAAGTTCAGGTGACTGGCAGTCCTGCGTCCCTTTTGACAAGTTGTCCATCCTCTTGGCGCAGACACATGGCCACTTTAGCCTTGGTGGAAAAACTTGCAGAACTTTACACGTGTTGGCAAACGTTTTGTGGCTTTAGTTTTTTAATTTTTTGTCTTTCGGCTTGGCTTTGCCTAATTTCCAACTGTCACCCGGAGATGGCTTTTGGCCCCCGGACCCTCAACACACACAACACAAGAACACACACAGCATAGACGGTCACATCACATTTTCTAATGGCCTTTTCGTGGTCAAGCATTTAAGCGTTGCGGGCCCGAGCCCCAAAAACTCGTTTAGCCCTCACCTTTGACTCTGTGTCACTTTGGTTTACTTTTGTGCAACCGCAAAAATCGTTGTTGCTGTAGGAGAATCCACACACACACACACATCCCTCCCATACATCCATAGTTATCCCTGCACACAGATACACACCTTTTCTGACCATTTCGCACACGATGTTGCGGTCGTGTTGACATTTTAAATGCCTTTTCATTTGTCTCCCGCCGCTCCCCCCTGTCCGGGGCGCTAATTTCAGTTCATTTGCACTTTAAACGCCGCAAATTTCAACTTGACTTTGAATTAAATTGAAAACTATGGGCAAATCTTTTGGCAATTGGATTTTGATAGAATTTGTTGCTAGTAAAAGTGCACACAGAAAAATCATCTTCTTACAATGTCTAAGCGTTGGAAACTAGAGAAATTACAAAGGTTTATATTAAAATGTTTTATATAAATAATTAAACATTATCTTAGTAGCTGCCATTTTAATTTTCCTGTATTTTATGGCGACTCTGATTCAGATTTTTAATCTTTCTTATATCTCCATAGCGACATTTAAGCTATTCACTCTTAAATATCATACATGTGTGGGCCTAATCCTCCAGACACTAACTTATGCTCTTTTTCTGACTTTCCCACTATCTCTTTCTTCCACTCTCGCTGTCTCTGTCTCCCATCTGCAGGCTCTGGAAAAGTTTTTCTGCAAATACAAAATATTTTCCATATTAGTTTGGAATTTTCTCCTCCTCCTTACCTCCCCCAGCGAGCTCTGGTTTTTCTGGTTTTTAGTGGCGGCATTAATTAAATTTTCATTTTCGTTTTCCTAAAGTATATTTCCATCTGTGCTATGGGAAAGCCAGGCGATTCTAGTTTCCCCTGGCTTCGCTTGGGGACACTTTCGAATTGAATTTTCGGCAGAGCCTTTTGGGGGCTGGAGTCACTGGCTTTTGTTGCTGGAGCAATTAAAAGCAAATTTTCCGCACTCAGGACTCACAAAGCGTTTTGAATGTAATTAAAAAATATCACGTATACGACGCATGTGCCCCAAGGGGCCGATTTGCAAGGCCTATTTATGGCCGACCAGTATGGCTATATTTTTTATCCCCCCCTCGAATAAGGCGAGTAATGGCTGATTGCCCAAGAAGCACGCACATTTTTCGGTACTTAATGGTAGCTGCGAGCGGGACTCAGCTGATAATGCCGAATCAATTTGGACGATTCATTAGTCATCTCTCCAAACTTTTCCCCATCACTGCGCTCACTTTGCCCAATTAGCACACGCATCGCGGCGGCTGCCAAACAATTAAAGCCTATTCATTTTTCATTTAATCGATTTTAAGTGCCACTATCGAAACATTAGCGCCTGCTGCAAGCTCTCTAATAAAACTGTCGACAAATTTTAGCACGCTGTCATGCATGGGAAATGGCAAATAATCAAGTAAACCAACAAGCAAGCCAGCAAACAAATAAATAAATAAGCAGGCAAGACAAAGACAGCGACACCGACAGCGAAAGATGAAACGTTCCCAGGCAAATATTTGTGAAATTCTAAACTGTAATCAGGCCAAAGTGATGGCGGCAGCACCAAGTGTGCTTAATGACAAAACTTTGCAAATCAGTAAAGCATTTTATTGCCACACACACACACTCCCATCCCAAGAAAAGGCACGAAGCGGGGGTGACACACATATATTTCTAATATGAAAACCTCATAATCACATCCTGCACAAATGCACAAAACTGTGGAGGAGCCCCGAAACTTTCGCCCCAGTCAGTCAGTCCGCCAGCCAGCATGGCAAACTCATTTGACTGCATTAGAATTAACATTTCAGTGCGACAGCAGCCACTTCCTGTCTGCTCCTCCACAAAAGGGGCAAAAACATTGCGCATACGACCCGTGCAGCCATGCAAAGTTTTCTGCATTTACGGATTCAGCATCTCAGATACAACTTCTCAGATACAGCTTGAACTACTACAGCTCCAGCTCCTGCTCCTACTCGTGCCCCAGTGCCAACTCCAGCATATTTGTCGCTAAATCAGTTATGGAAGCCAAAAAAACAACAAGGACCCTCTCAAGATTTTATCATCCGCCGCCGCCGCCGCCCCCTTGAAAGCCCTGGAACAAGTTCGTTTACCTGTGCAAAAATTTAATTACAACTCGCTTCGCCAGCCAGGAGTGCACGAAATTTTTCATATTCATAATTAAAACTTTTGGCCATGGCATCCAATCTAATCAGCGACCGAAATTTTCCGCAGCAAATTGGTTTGACATTTTCAGTTTATCCTCCTCCACCCCCCGCTGCTGGTGCTGCTGCTGCTGCTGCTGCCACTGCCGCTAATAAATAAATTATGATTTCAATAAGGTTTTCGCAGACAGCAGCGAATGAAAAACTAATTTGCCGGTCCCGCTGTGATCCCCGCCCCGGAAAAACGGTCAACGACGGTCCTGCCATTTAAGCCCGGTTAGTTGTTTTAGGTGTTATTTTCGTATTAGTTGTTTTGCCTGCCAGTTTTGCTTTGCTATTAGCTGCTGTCTGGGTTCTGAATTTCCGGGGAGACAATACTTTAAAATTTATCATATTTTATTTTCTTGACAGCCTTTGCAAGTGGCTTCGGCCCCAGCTTGGTCCCAATTAGCAAGTCAATTTATATTACATTTATTCTAACAAATTGATTGTTTTTCTAAGTATTCGCCGTTTAATGTAATGTGTATGAATACGCGATGGATAGCAGCTATCTGGTATGTATAATTTCCTAGTTGGGGTGGTACTCCCTTGCCTAATTTTAGACTTCTTTCACTTAGTTTGAAAGAAGCTAACTTAGGTAACCAAATTTATTAACGAAGAAAATCTGGAAATGGGTTAATGTAAGCTGGAAAATAAATCAAATAATATATAAATATGATAAAGAAAATATTTAAGAAACTAAAATACAAAAATTGACCCCCTCCCCAAGGTAAAGTAATACTAATGTTGATAAGTATTAGCATTATAATCCGATTCTAGGGCTTATGATTGAAAATGGTTGTTTTCTGATTTCGAGGGACTCTGGCAGGCTTCCTCGCGACGCCATCCGTTTGTACTCCGATTAAGATCCAAGGAGCAACATGGTGGTTCAGCTGCTACGTGGACGTACACACTCCCGGCAGCCACGAACAACAAGCTTAGCGCCCCAGTACAAGCTACAAGTCAAGCAGTCGCCTGCAGACAGCAGCTGGAGAAGCTCCGGCTTTCCGGCATCCTGGATTCATCTGCATTCGACGCCCCCAAGCACACACCAGCGCACAGATGGAGGCAGAATTTGCAGTTCCAGGTCATGGACAAAATGGCGACGCCTACGCAGTAGCAGTAGCAGCACCAGCACCAGCGTCAGATAGATAGATATATGGATATAGAGTGAGAGTGCAAGAGAACCGGTGGCGAGAAAAAATATGCGAGAATTTGCTGTTAAGAGCAAAACGCGAACGAAGCGCTCATGTCCGTATTCCGTTTCCCATGGCCCGTAGTCAGTCCTCAGCTCGTTGTCGGCCGTCCCCTGGTCCGTTGTCCGTGGTCCGTGGTCCCTGTTCCGTGGTCCTTATTCCGTGTCCAAGTCCAGGCCTCTTGGCAAATAGCCAGCCGCACGTATGAGTGTGTATGGGTGTGCCTATGTGTGCCTGACAATAATCCAAAAGTTTTACAAGCAAAACGAGAGACCATTACATGGCGAAAGGGCTGGCAGAGTCAGAGTCAGAGCCAGGACAGAAACAGAAACCACTTGCAAGCAATTTTCATCAGCGATTCCCTTCTTCTTTTTTTTCCTTTTTTTTTCCTCCTCCTCGCACGTGTGCGTGTGTGTGAGTGGAACATTTTCCAGTGCCGCTGACAGCTGGCAGCGTGTGGATTTCAGTGGCATGACCGCAGGAGATGCCGCCGCCGCCGCCACCACATCGCCAAGGCCCATCGCAGTAGCCAGCAACAACAGGAGCAGCAGCACGGCCGACGCCATGACAACAAAAGTTTGATGCACTGCTGGAAAATGTATAGTAATTCCAGTATTTATATGATATAATAATAATCATTTCAAAATTGAAAAATTGTAAACAAAAGTAAACCAAATTTATCTAGTTAGAGGAAGTTATTGCTTGTACTTAATTGTTTACTATTTTTATGTATTTTTTATATATATTTCTTAATATTAGTTGTATTTTCTAGTGCAGCTCTGAGTCGCTGGGTGGAACGGCAAACTAGGGCTGGAGCTAAAGTTCATTGTCTATGGCAGACGACGCCACAAAAGGTAAACGATTTGAGGCTCTGTTCCCGATCCGAATAAAAGACCAAAAGCCAGTAGTCCTCAGCCGGGGAAACGGGGAAAACCACACGGCGGTGGGGCGGTGGGGCGGTGGGGTATTCCGGGACTCTGGCATTCTGGGTTCCTGCTAGGGGGAGTGCTTACCATAAAACTTGGCCAGGCTCGGACTCTTGCACAGGCTTTTGCCCATTTGGCAAATGGAAAAATATGCTGAAATGTGAAAAATAAAAAGTTTGCACTTTACACTCGGCACAATGCGGCCACGCCCACTCTCAGCTCTTGCTTAGTAGCCGGGTGTTAATAAATTTAAAGTTGGTTTTAGTCGCCTGGCAGGAAAGTAACAGCCGGCAACTTTCTCTTCCCTTTAACAAAAATACCAAAAATTGGTCAAAAACAAAAACCTCTACCAGAGAGAGAGAGAAGCGACGAGGGGAAGGCAGAAAAAAAAGCACAGACACATAAAACAGAAAAGTTTCTTTAAACGCTGCACGGATTGTTATTTCTATTTTCCCCATGCCGCTCCAGAGCTGAAAAACTCGGCAAAACACGTTCAGAAAAGCTGGTTTAACAGTCTGTGCCACACATTCGGCCAGGACATTTATAAGGTTTGTTTTCAAGTTTTTGCCTCTCAACTGGCAATTCGCTTAAAAAGAACACACATATATGTATTCATCCGTCAAAAAGTGTGCACAAAGTGGATAAAAGTGATCTGTATTCCTAAAGATACATTGATGTGGATGGGGGACATGGTAATATTGTTGAATATTTTCTGTATTTATTATATTTTTAGCCCGTTATAGCTATCCAAAATATCTCTTAAATATAAATATGAATGCTCTCTCTCCTTTGCTTATTTTTCTTTCATAAATCCATTCGTTTATTTCCATTCCAACGTTGGGTAAGTACACACAATATTTTTCACTGAAGCTGTTATTGTTATATTTTTGTTTCAAAATAAATAATGTTCTCTACATATATATTTGTTGTTTGTATAATATATAATATCAATTTAATTAAAACAGGTGCAGCGCACAACATTAAGAACCTTTAGTACTCTTTTGCTCTTGGAATTGCATTTGAAGGTGCTGGGGGGTATAGAGAGCTCCGTAATACTTAAACGTCATTTGATTAACCCTATTATATCCAACGGCAAGATGGTTAGTACTGTAATGTCATGTAAAATCCACATGGATAACAGGCTTAAAAAAGAGTTTACCAATTCTAGAATGTCTTTAGCAAAAGCTAGCCAGCTACCGAGGCACTTCACAGGTGTTCTAAACTAGTCTAATCGAGACGCTCTAACCGTTAACTACATAAAAGCCTTTTGTCTTTTTGTTTTTTTTTTTTTGAATCCATGAACAGAGAAGCCTAGCGTGATGTTGGTTTTCGGATTTAGTATGTGGGTCGGAATCCATTGCGTTGCGAAAGAACCGAGTCGGGGCTCTTCAGCTCCATTGCCAGCTTGTAGCCCAGCTCAGGGCGACGATCTCGACCCTCAGCCATGGCCTTGACCTAAAGAGAGAGAAATAGGGAATACGGTTAGTTAGTAAGTTATAGTAAATATATAGTAAATATTATAGTTTCTTGTAAATTTAAATTTTTTGAATATTTGGCAGATAATATTGATAAACCAGAAATTGCGATATACTAAACTTGACGACGTTTTTAAGTATGTAATATGTTTTTCGTTATATAATATAATGACTAGGAAACTTTCTCCCTATATTCTGAAGCCATTTTTGTCAGTGTTCGACTGACAACAGCACAGGAATCCATTTTTTACCATTTTTATTTAATTCTTTGGAAGAAATGTCCTCCCCCTCACCTCATTAGTGTGGACGATAACACCATCGCTGGTGTTCACCTTCTCCTTGGTGTGCTCAATGTCGTGGACATCCGTACCCCGGCAGCAGTCGTCGATGAGAATGGTCCGGTATCCGGCGGACAGGGCATCCACGGCCGTGGCGCCCACACACACATCGTAGGCCAGTCCGCACACGTAGATGTCCGTGGCTCCCTTCATCTTCAGCTGGGCATTCAGGGTGGTGTCCGACAGCTTCTTGTTGTCCCAGAACACCGAGTAGGAGTCCACCTCCGGATTGGTGCCCTTGTACACCTTGATGCCGTGGTCCACCACTTTGAGGTCCTTGTGCAGCTCGGCCCCCCAGGAGTCCTGTACACAGTGACGCGGCCAGAGGCGCTGTTTCATCGGCGGCGGACCGGCGAAGATGACCGTGTCAAAGACCTGGGCAGAGTCCGCATCCAACTAGCGGGAGTAGAGCAGGGAGGAACTTGCTAAGTATCTGGCACTTCCGTGCAATTACCGTGGCTGTCTTACCGCCGACGACTCGTCCATAGCTCGCATTTTGACATTATCAATAAATGAAACATGATCGCTGGGATGCCAGTCCAGTGAGTAGAAGACGGCATCAAAGTCCACCGTATCCAGCAGCTTGTTGATGGGCTCCAGTATCTAAGGAAACGGAAGAGAGAGAGAACGGGGCCCGGGATGAGAAGGTGGCACTTTCCTCACAAACTCAACTCGAGTGCCGAGTCCGTAATGCGACGAGACGGAAGTGCGTGTTATTAATTTTGACAAATTTTCATGTACCAGCCACAGACGATGTCAGTTGCCAGATGGAAATGGAAATGCGGCAGCGGCAGTGGCAGTGGCAGTGGCAGCGACACTGTAGCGGAGTAGGAGGAAGTGAGAGGGAGCGAGAGATCTCGACGACTTCCGGCGTGTGTCGCAGCGCGGATGCGACTTAAGTAAAGCATATCCGCTTCCGCCCCTGCACTCTCGCACTCCTCCTGCGACTCCTCCGTCTCGTTATCATGCCTCTGCCACCGCAGGATCTGGTATTGAGGTCTGACATCCAGAGCATCCCCCTTGGACCGGCTTATCCTCATCTCATCTGGAGCGGCAATGGCTTTGGCTCGGCCCTCATCCTGGCGGCAAGCACGACCTGGAGCCCGAACCAAGGCCCTTCATTTTCATTTCTTGTTACGTTTTATTTTTTTATGTCCTTCCGTCGTCGCCGCTTACCGCACCTGTCGGGGCTAAGCTGCTGGCCAGGTTGCTGCCAGAACTTCACTGTCGAACAGTGGTGGCGACTTGTCTTATTTTTTTAAGGGCTCTTGGCTTTTAAACAATATACAATACATGAGATTTTACATTATTACAAATGTTAACAATTTCAAATACGTTCTAAACTTTCAGTTAACTTTAATATATTTTTTAAAAATATTTTTGGAAAGCAAATGCTTAAATTTATAAAGAAAACTTAAACTAAAGTATCTACATTTTTTCAAATACATAATTTAGAAATTTCTTTATTTTTTTAATGCAAATTTTGTCTAATTTTCCATTTTCTTTGCTTAGGTTGCTGGCAACACTGACTCACCAACACCCACACCCCCATCCCATTGGCACCCCTGCCATTTGTGACTCCGGCACTCACCTCGTGTCCTTGCTGCTGTGCACTGCAATTACTTATATCCAAGGAACCACTTATAAAATCATTTTGTACATCAACAATGAGGAACGCGTTCACCGGTCGCACAATCTGCCAGAAATGAGAGAGAAAGGGAGAAGAAGGAAAACGTTAGAGCTGGGCAACATGAGCAGCCACGAAAAAACGTGAGAAAAGGAAAACAGGAGCAGCGACAACGGCACACAAAAAATGAAAGAAAATCGTAAGAAAAATTGTATGGGCCAAAGTAAGTGAAGCAGACGCCGCAAGGGCGGCGAGGTGAGGGTTTTTCTGGGCGGCCCCAAAGTACCTAAGCACAAACATGAAAAGCTAAAAAGAAAATTTGTATACATATATGAGCTCTGCATTAGCGGTGTATCAGAGTGTGTGTGTGTTTGTGTGTGTCGACTGATGAGTTTCTTTTTTCGCCGCCCTGCGTTATAAATGCGTTTTAAATGAAGTAAAAGCCAGTCGAAAAAAATGAGCGAATAAGAAAAATAGAAATCTTAAAGGACCTTTGGCACGGTACCAACGAACATGGAATGCTCTGGTGACAAGTTATAAATGTGTCGGAAATTGCTGGGAATTTTAAATATGTTCTATAAACATCTAAGATTAATAAGGAATGATTGCAGTACTTCGCTCAGCTATTTTTTCATTTTGAAGTAATGAAATATTAACTAAAAAGAGCATTTCATAAAAATAGGACAATGAATACTTTCTCAGGAGTTGGCGCGGAAATTGTATTTGTATTAAAGCTTTTAAATACATTTTAAATAAATATAGGTTTACACATATCCGTTGAAAGGTCAATTGTTTAACTAAAAATATTATTTTCATGTATTTAAGACTATCTTTAGTGCATTTTCTATCTCAAAATTTATAAATACAATTAAAATGTTACAATTTAACGTAAAATATAATTAAGTCTCATTTTTATTGGGCGTTTTAGAGATTCAGATTCATGTTCTATTTTATATTAATTTTATTTTCAAACCCTTCTATATTTTTCACAAAATATCCATTAAGACAGCCCACAAACTGAGCCAAATTGACAAGAACTAAGCTCCACTTTAGTTTCATTTTTATCCGTTGGCCAAACTTTAATAGACATGCATAATATCCTATTTTTAAGAGCATCTAAATTTCTCTCCTGCACAGCACGCGCAGACACAGACACAGAGACAGGGACAGACAAACACACACACACACACGAGGCGAAAGGCAGCTCGTTAGGTTGTCATTGCTATCTTGACTGGCAGCAGGAGCAGGAGCAGGAGCAGGAGCAGCGGCATCATCAACAGTGGCGAAAGCATCATCAACGTCCCTAGCCCCGCCTCCACTCCCATCGCCCGTGCCAGCCCCATGATCCTGCTCATCCTCATCCTTGTCGCTGGCTGTGGCTCACTGTAAGCTGATTATGTTCGAGCATATTTAAAATTAGTGAAGCGCTTTTAATTTGTTATTTATGTGCACGCTGATTATGAATGATTATGATCTATGCGCAAACAGTGGCGAGACGCAGTTGCAGCTCCTGCTCCTGACTCTGCTTCTGCTCCTGTTCATGCTGCTCCTTCTGGCTCTCCTGCTGCTGCTCCTTTTGATTTGTGTTGTTTGGGCTAGCAGGGCATTTAAAATATGTCATCCAGCTAAATGCCTTAAAGCGCTGGAACGTGAGCTGCAGCGGCCCGGCTCCGCAGGCAGGTGAACCGAAGGAGACTGGAAGGCGGGCAGACAACGCTTAAGCAGCTGATGATTTATCACCATGTTGGCAGTCGCAGTTGCCACTGGGATGCAACCACTTTGGATGCCAGAGGCGGAGTAAGGAAGAGCAGAGAGCGGAGTACACCGAGTCGAGAGGAAGTGATTTACATTTACATGGCGAACATTCTCAACATTTTGAGAATAGTTTCCAGCAGAGGGGAAGCGGAGATAATAGTCGGATCAAGGTAGTTAATGTATCAATTTAGCCCCGTTTCCAAACCCCCGGGCTTCGAGTGCTTTCCGAATGTCTAAGTGAAAGGAAGTGCCGGGTAATTTGGGTTCAGGGAATTCCCGGGGAAGATTAAATGTCCGGGATATAGGCAGTGACAGTGAATAAGGAAGACGGTAAAGGATCTGCATCTAATACGATAATAACTCTCAACGCAACGGCGACGTGCATAAAGCTGGTGAAGAAATTGTCTGCAACAAGTTTGGTTACGCATACGACACGTTGTCTCCGCACAAATATTTCTTGCTTTAACGACACGTTACTCCAGCATGACTCCAAATTCACTCGAAACATTTGCCAAAACTGAAACAGTTTGATCTGGACCTTTTGATATTTCGTCAGTCTTTATTTAGAGACGCCCGAGGGCTCTTGGCCCTTGTTAATTCAACTACAAATCAAAACCAGCCCCCCCTTAACCGGAACCCAACTCCAAACAATTAAGCCAGACACATTAGACAAGCCAGGGAGTTGATCCCAGTTGATAACTGGGGGCAAACATGGCCAAAGCCACAAAAGGCTTCAAACAACAGGCCCGGAGCCCCAGACTTGGCCGCAATTTGCACATCAAGTTGCTCTTCGCTCACCTCAAGAAGCCAGGGCATCCCGGCATCCAATTACGGCCCATCTGGCGCAGATGCTGCCCAGGACTCTGGCTCCTCCTGGCTCATCATCATCGCCCATCATCTTTCTGGTGCTGCAAAACTTAGCAAATTAACACGCGCCCGATTCCACCAGTATAAACAACTGACCTCTGGCCCTTTGTTATGCCCCCTGAAAGTCCCTCTCCGAAATCAACATCTTAATTTAAAGTTAAAACTATGAATTTCTGATGATGCAAAGGGAGTCCCAGCACCCCATCCACAAATATGTTTCAGTTAAATTAATTATTGAAGGCGGTTTGTGGGCGGAGCAACCGCTTTCACACTGACTTCGGTGGGGGCAAAGAATTCTTGGCACCTTTCGGCTACCACAGCAAATCTTAAATTCAAATTACACTTCAGTCCCGGAACAAAAGGAACAAGTTATAGAAATAACTCTGCCAAATCCACACACAGAAATAAGGTGCAAGCGAAACTTTCCTCCGACTCCGACTCCGCTCGAGTCGATTTTGAAATCAGTAAAACCCAGGGCGCCGACGTTTTTGGGGTTAGGGCTCATTCCCGAGCCGCGTTGGGCTTCCTCGTGCCTCCATCTCTCCCTCCCGGGCCAACTCCGATTTAGCCAGGCAGACAAACTGTCAAAGTGTGAGCCAAAAAAGTTGCCAAGCTAAACGAGTGACGACGAGACGAGCGCCCCGAATCGAATGGAATCCAACTTGCTATTGAAGTATGTGCCAAAAAGGCGAACGTGCCGAAGCCAGGCCCAAGCCAAACCCAGACGCCCCCACAGGCTTTATATATATATATGGCATTTATATGTATATATGTGGTGTCACACATATACCCCACAAACGTGCACCTTTCGGGGCGGACGCGAGGAGGCAGGTGCTAAAGCAATTTCCGCTCCGAAATTGTTGCATAAGTTGGTCGGCGGCTTCCCAATATATGTATATATACACCGATATGTGCGGAGATATATGCACAGATATATTTGGCATAGGCAGACAGTCCTCATCGTCCTGACAGTTTTGTGGATTTGTGGGCTGAGCCGGGCTGGCTCTGTCAGTTGCTGGAAAATTACATTATACAATTTATGCGGCTGCCAGACACCGACGGCGGAGGAGTTTCCCAGGACCTGAAGAGTTAGAGCTGGAGCAGCCGAAGGTGGAAATTGCAGCCGCCAAAAGAAATGAAAACCAACTATAAATAAGCGCCCAGAACTTCTGGGGTTATCCGGGGCGAAAGGCGGCGCGAATTCCAGCACGACTTATGGATAGTGTGGAAATTGTTTTGCCAGAGCCGATTTCGATTAAGGCAAAAGTTTTTGGGAAATGCTTTTCTGACAGGCGAAAGAGCATTACCTGGCAGGAGATTTATGGATTTGGTTTTTCCTAGTAAACTTAAAGGGTTTACTATCTAAACTAAAAGTTAATTACATTTATAACTTATCTATTGAAACTGATTATATAACCTCCAAGTCCTGGTCATCCTACTGACAGGAAAACAAATTGGCGGCCCTCGAATTTTGGTAAATTTACATTTTAGGCCAAGATGAATGGGGACCACCCTAGTTAACCTTCCATTTATCGTGTTTTTTCGCTGATTCCGTTCAAGAGCTTAAGAAATGGCGACTCATTTTTCAATAAAGTCCAATCAACTAAAACCAACTCTCAGACTGGTCAGTAAATCAATGAATCTTGTTCCTGCTTTCTCTGCCTCCTCTGGTCTGCCTCTCTCTCTCTCTCTTTCTGTTCATTTCCTGTGACTTTTTCGGGGTATGTTATAAGTCATTAACTTTCTAAATAATCGCCGCAGCGTGTCAACTTTGGTCGTTAAACTTTCATCAGTCGGCAGTTGGAACGGCAAACGGTGAGGGAAAAATCCAGCGACCAGCAAAAATTAAGCTCGGCGAGGGGAAAAGCCAGGAGACGGTGGAAAAACTGAGCGAAATTTATAGCACGATATTATTTTCCGCTCGATGAGCAGAGAAGTTGTGAGGCGACTTTTGGCACTCACTGTAATTCTCCTGCCGCCGAGATAGGGCTCTCGCCGTGTCCTTTTCGGTGTCGGTGTCGGTGTCGGTGCGTAACTGAGCACAAAAAAATGTGCCACATTTTGTGCCATAAATGAAGACATTATAAACGACACTGTCTCTGTGCCTCTGTGTGTGTCTTTGTGTTTATGTATCTGTATTGCTCACTTTCTCCCTGTACGAGTGTGTGTGTATGTGTGAGTGGGGGCCAAGATTAACGGTAGACATTGTAAGACACTTAAAGCTGTTGAAGATTTTTGAGTTGCTTTATGGCCAGGGGTTCAATGAACTATATGATGATGCCTTGTATGATATATGGCTGCCACTCCCACTTGTGCTGCCCACGCCAAGGCACACTCGCTCATAAATACACTGCGAAAAAGGGTCGCCCCCCGGAGGAAAGTCATAAAAAAAATATATTTTAATTTATAATGATTGGTTTTTGCGACCTTTGAAAACATTCTGCAATTTTTTAATCGGACATCCACATAAATAAAGAAGCTTATATTATTTAAAATAGATATAACTTTAATATTCCATATTTATTATAAACTCCCATTCATCAATTTTATAATTTCCTTGAAAAATCAATTATCAATGTATTACTCTTGCTCTGATTTATTTCTTAGTGCACGTGTGTTTGCTACAAAGGAGAAAACGAGCAGGTGAGGTGGCCATAAATTTATTATACGAGAAATAAAAGCAGTTTAAAGAAA
Organism: Drosophila orosa; assembly: GCA_018904745.1. Taxonomy (NCBI): domain Eukaryota; kingdom Metazoa; phylum Arthropoda; class Insecta; order Diptera; family Drosophilidae; genus Drosophila; species Drosophila orosa. The sequence goes on along the minus strand of JAEIIH010033011.1, from coordinate 13,577 downwards.
TGAAATATTTACGAACAAAGGCCCGAAATGAAAAAATGGTATGGCGTGTGGGTGGTGTGTCGTACTTGTACATGAAAAGAATGGTCCTTTCAAGCGCCGCTCGCAGTCAATTGAGAGGACCGAAAATGTCAAAGGAAGGCATAAACAAAAGAAATAGATTCGCATTAAATAAAGTGCCAGTCCAGCGAGTTTATCAGGAAAACTCGGCTGAATGTGTCCTTTCACCTTTGTCAATTAGTATTTTAAGTATATTATGTGCCCCGCCGAGAAGAAAGAGAAACCTGGGACCCAAACTCGAAACCAAAATCAGGCTCAGGCTTCAGCTCAAGGCTTGTCCCTCGTCAAAAACCGGGGCCCCTTCGTTGTTGTTTTCCCAGAAATGCGAAAGTCGCAGCATTTCACGCTCGGGGCAACTTTCGCCTGGCCTTCTCGACCTACCTCTCTCTCTCTCTCTGTGTGCAGCTGGTTAAAAAAGCATTTTCTGCACATTTAAGCACATAAATTACGCACTTTTGGGCAAATACAAACACAATAAAAACATCAAAACGTAAGCGCGTCACATTGAATTATACATATTTATATATATGTATAAATCAAAATTGGGGAAATAATGGACCGGGTTCGCGACTACCTTTTACATTCAAATGAATTCTGGACACGCGCAATCACTCCATTGGGCTGCGGCCCTTCGGTCATATTATTTCCATAAATTTGCTTTCATTTCCATTTCCGTTTCCGCAACTTCAATCGATTTCAATGTGTAATCCCAGCACAGATACAGAAACACAGATACACAGATACAGACAGCCGCAGGAGCCGCAAAATATTTAGCGACCGATGCAAATGATTTATGGCGTTAATGTTCTATTTATGCGTTTATTTAATTTGCCTCTGCGGCGGTGTGTGTGTGTGTGCCTAAGTTTCATCCTCATAATTCTAATCTCAACCCTCCGTGGCGGCCCTCCATCCGTTGATTTGTTTATTATGCAAATTTTTCGGCTTGTTCGTTGTTTTCCCTATTTTTTTTTTTTGGCGCTCCGCTTGTCTCTCTCGCGTTCCCTCTGATTTCCCCGCCTCACGCTTTATGCAAACGTTAAACTGCAAAATTACCATTTATGCAATTCATGCGGAAATACAAACAAAAGTCAATTTTATGGGCCAGCGTTTCTCTTTCTCTTTTCCATCGAATTTATTTTATTTTTCCTTTTTCGGTGAAAAACTGTGACTGCAGGAGGGGAAAAGAGTGTGGTGTTTCGTTAGGGACTGTCATTTTTTAAGTGTTGCCGTTATTACAGTATCAGCTGCCGGAAGATTTCATTCGGCCTGCTCTTTTATGCGTTAATAAATTTTTTATACAATATTACGCAATTCGGTGTAAACGGGCGGAAGGGGCGGGCCTTGTGGGCGGGGTAAATGGCATATCAAAAATAAAATGATTATTCTTTTTTCCCGCTTCTGAAATAATTTGTCGCGTGACAATGGAGGGCAGGACTCAACAGGCTACACATAAGCTGCCGCCACCACGGCGTATACGTAATGGGGCCGGGATTTCAGATTTCAGGAGGTGTGTACTGTATGCCTGCCCGGGGAGTGGGGATACCAGGTCATCAAAGTTGATGCCCCTTTGCCATAGGTGGGATAAATAAACACGCTGCTGGCTTACCATAGCCATAGCTCGTAAAGTTCTAAAAATAGGATTAAAATAACAGGAGTTGCCATAAAAAAGATATAAAACTTGCACATCAACATTTTACATTACCCATTTGGGGTTTTCGACAATAATTTGGAAATTTCTAATGACGCCATAATAAGTCATTAGAAAACCTATAACATTTAGTTCTTAAATTGTAATTTTAGTAAGTTTATAAAGTATCTGGAGCTATCTATTAATTTTAACCTTAAATCTATTTTATCTTTTGAACATGAATATGTAAAACATGTAGCCTAAATCTCAGCACATCTCTCTCATTCGTTTTACGGAACTAAACTTTAATTAACATTTTACAGAATAAAATAGATTATAAATCGGAATATTATTTCTTAAGCTTGTAATAAAAACAGTAAACATTAAAGCATTTTTTAAGCAAGCTATTATTTTATCAGCAAACTAAAGTTTTCATTGAAAACTTTTCAAAGATATTTCCCCATCGAACTTTGATTTCCATCAGAGCAAAGGAAAAATTTTGAATGAAATTCAAAACTTACTGCGGAGCTTCAAGTGGCTTAAAGCAAGCCGCAAAATAAAGAAGCCCTTGCAAATTGGACCATCACGTACGCAATTTTATGGCAGCGACTGTGGCAAACAAAGTTGTGATGCCGAGATGGAGATGTGCAAAAGTCATAGACTACGACAATAAAATTATTTGAAATTTTTTGTTCATTTCTATTTTAATATGCCGGGAAGATGTCTTGAATGCAACCGCCCAGCGCGGCATCCCTTCATGTTTCCTACCCCAGTTCTGTGGCATTTTATTTGTCACGCGTTTTTATCACTTTACGTGCGGAGTGTGGCCACTGTGTGTGTATCTGTGTGCGAGTATGGGTGCGCATGTTATCTGTGTATCTGTGTGAGGCAGTCCCAGCATCGGATTATCACATTTGCATATGCCGCCGACTGCCACTGCCTCTGACTCTGCTTCTTCGTGACAGGCCAGCGCCGGACAGTGGAGCAAAGTAGTATGAAAAGTGTAAAAAATGTCGGATGTTGATATCATTCAAATTAAAGATGATTTTATTGAGACTGTTTTAGGAAAATATGAATTCAAAATGGTTAATAGATGTTCAAAAAGAAAACGAGAATAATTGGGTTATCAATTTACTTTATAAAATAAAATATGGTCATCCTGTTTTCGAAAAATTAAAATTTTAATATAACTTTTATTTAAATACACGTATTAACAATGTCTAAGTAACAATTATTTTTTTTAATGCAATGATTTTAAAACTTTATTCGCAGAGTTCACTTTTAATAATAGTCCCACTGTGCAGAGTCCTGATGATGATGATGGAAGTGGATGTGGAAATGGAAGTGGGAATGGGCATGTGGATGGGAAATACGAAATGCGGAATGGAAATGATGATGAAAGCAATCCCCCACACACCCGCACACACCAATGTATGCACTGAAGCCCCATGACGTGTGACATTCGCTGTAAGCGACATTTTACCGCTGCCCAAACCCCAAAATCCCAAGGATGAAAAACCCCCTCGGAAGTTCTGGGACTGGGACTGATCAGGATTGAATTACACACACAATCCGAGTACTCGGCCACTTTGATTGCAAATTTTAGCTCCATGTGTGTGAGTCTGCGGGTGTGTGTTGTGTGGTGTGTGCGTTGGGGGAAACATGTTGACAAATATTTTATTATCACATTTTTTTATGATTTTACGAGTCCCCGGATATGAATCACTGAATAACGCAAAACGTTAACCGCAAAACAAGAATCCATAAATAGTATGGGATGCGGAGTGTGTCCCGTGTTCGACTCACCGTTTTTATCCACTGGTTCCAGCAGAATTTAAACTCCTCCCTGTCAATGAAGCCATCGCCATTCGTGTCGAACACGGCAAAGATCTGCTCCAGGCGCTCCGGCGGCACATCGTAGATGTGTCCTTTGTCGTTCCGAAATAGGGCACGGCAGATAAGCGAAAATTCGGACAGATTAAGACGATCATCGCTGTGGAAAAGGATGAACAATTAGGGTTAGCAGATTAATTATATAAATGAAAAATACAGTAGGATAAACTTTAATTTCCTCTTAAAGTGATAAACCAAAGGGTGAAGAACTATTTTGAAATCTTGACTTCAAATAAAATGAATTTACAATTTTATGTTGTTGGGAAATCTTTTGTTAAAATTTTATATTATGGTAGCTCTTGGGAAAATGTATAAGCAGGTATAGGTTTTAGTCACTCATTATGTTTTATGCAAACGCTTAAAGCAAAAAAGTTAGCAGTAGTTTCAATCGCACTATTTAATATCACTTTGAATTAATTAACTGTATATTCCGAATGAAAAATAAGATGGGTTTTTCTACGCGTGGATTCACTTTTTACTGAAATAAAATATTTGACCTTGTAAAGAGAGATGGATTTTGTGCAGTTAAATTTTCACCGTAGGATTTTTGCATTTGCATAAACTGATTTGATATTAAAAAGTGTTGCGCATAAAACTTTTCCAGTTGTCAATTAGAATTATTGCATGTTAAAAAGGTCATTTATTTTTGCACTTTGCAGTTGCACATTGCAAATAGTTTGGCCAGTTGTCCGACTAAAACATACAAAATACCGATTTATTTATTTATATTATCAAGTGTCGAATATGCCATGAATTTATTTTTAAACGCATTTAATTGTTCGTTTATTTGTTTTGTCAAATAATCTACTTTGCGGCTTGCGGTGAGACAGTTTTCAGCCAGCTCACGTATATATAATTATATAATTATACAAACAAAACCGATGGCTAGCATTTTAATTTAAGATTATATAATTGCAGGATTAATATAAATAATCGATTAAATAGAAGAAAAAAAAATAGAAAATTGCGAGAATTTCTGTATTTTATTGGGGAATTTTCTACACCATCCATCACTCACACACTCACTCACCCGTCTTTGTCAAATGCCGTGAAACAGGCATCCATTGCTGAACCGTTTGAATCTTCGATGACAATTGGCGGTGTAGGTGAATCCATAACGGCGTCGATGTTGCCAACGTCCAAACAAAGCCAACAAATCCAACAGCCAACTCTCACTTAATGAAGCTCCGCAGCCAGCTGCAAGTTAAAGTGAAGCCATCAATAATAACAACCGCACACAGCCAGACACACACACCCCGGCGCACACGTAAACACCCGGGGAAGCTACATATTTTCCTGCCATTTCCCCAGCAAAGCTATTTTCCTGCCACCCACCCAGTCGTCACCCACTCACTGTCTCGCTCTCGCTCTCGCTCGCTCCCGCAGTGTGCTCTGGGCCCGGCTTAGCCCGCTCGGCTTGAACGCTTGCCAGTTACTGAAAAACAGTTGCTCTCGCTTCGCGCTTCTGCTGCCGTTCCGATGGCCAAGCGCCGCTGATTTTCGCCTTGCCATAGATTTATCGAATAAACAAACGCTCGTTCCGCCCGCCCGCACTTCTCCCATTGTCATGGCGACGACGTCATCTTGTGGTTTATTTTATTTATTTGATTTTCACCAGGCAAGCGGACTCCCAACGTTCCAACGTGCCCATTTCCACTTTTCCGCATTTCCCATTTACACGCCGCCCACCGTAAGCTTTTGTGGCGGCACCCGCAGACGATTACCTGGCGTTTTTCCTAATCAAAAAGTGCGCATTATACACTGCAATGGTGCGGAAATTATAATTTAAGCTTTTGAAATACTAACGGGAACTTTAAAAATTCTTCTTACATCTCAATACTTCGGAAAACTTCACTCTTTCCATTATTCAGTCTTGCGATTGCAAAAAAATGCTCTTAGAATTCCCAAGCTTGAATTCAGCGACATAACAAGACTGAGATTTATGTTTGGTTTTATATAATATTGGTGACTTGATTTATAAGGATTAATTATAAATAGTTATCAAAAACCAGCCCATCAAAATATAATAATTATATTATTAATCTATATTATATTTTATATTATAGTATATATTAAAGTGAAGGCATTGAATTATCAATCTTTCCATATTTTCCTCTGTATATGCATTATTTTCCGGTAGCTTCCCACCGGGTTTTTGGGGCAGAGAGTTAATGACGGGACACACCAACCCAGAAGGAAATGCGAAAGTTTTTGACATTTAGCCCCGAAATGCGGGCCTCCGCCTCTGCCGCCGTCGCAAGTCACGAATCGCAGTTGATTGTTGCGGATATGTGAGAGCGTTTTGAAAAGCGTCAAATAAGTGGAAGAGGTTGAAGGATCGAAAGGAGCCAGAGCCAGAGCCAGTACAGTTGCGCACAGGGTTCATGAGTTTCTGAGCCACCTGCTAACAAGGCCAATTGCTTTGGCTGCTTTGGCATTTCTGAGTGATTTCTCCACGCTCAAGTGTCAACTTTTCATCCAACTTAACAAGGTAACTCCTCCGTCGCACTGTCAGTGTTACCCACACCGCCTCCCTTTCCACCCCGTCTCTTTTGTTATACTTTCCTTTTTGAGATTTTAGTTTTTAAGCCCGCTCTTGGTTTTCCTTTATTTGAGTTTCGTTTTACTCAAAAACAGAACAAAAAAAGAAATATCCTTTTCTGCATACATTTACCTGCAGCTTATAATATTTCCATTTTCCATCTGCCCATTTCCCAAGGCCCAAACCCCTTTGTCGCCCCATCCCCCAGCTGCCGGTGGTACAATAAGCCACAAAGCCATAGATTTCCATTTAACTTTTAGTCCTATTTCATCCAGAGCTACCCGGGCTAAGCTCCCAACAATGTGTCCTGGTCCCGGACTGATTTTTTCCTCTTTCTAGTACAACTAATGCGCAGCAGGCGATAAATTTAAATTTAGACGTGAATATATGTGGTGTTTACTTAATATTAAAGATTTATGCACAATATGTTGGCCGCATAAGGTACAAAAGACCGCAATAAAATAAAAAATATTGCCCTTGATTTATGGTGGATGGCACAAAAGTCAAAAGGCAGCCCCAGTTTCCAGCCGATGGCCGTAAATGATCGCCGCCGAATGCCGCTTTAAATTGCTAACAAAAGATGGATTCCGATACAATAACAAGTTTCGGTTTAATTTCGCCAATAACTTCTGGTCGCAGATAAACAAACATAAACATGAACAAAATGCCGGCGAGCGATAAAAATGCGCATAATTTCGTTGAGCTTGGCAGAAAGTTTGGCCAAATAAACTTGAGTACAACTCCTACACGCCCCCCGGGGAAAATACAATCGGAAGACCCTGCTCAGACAGAGGCGCCCCGAAACACACTAATTGAAAACTATTTTTGGACGGCAGCTCTCCTGGGGCCGTGGGCGGTGGGCCTTGGATTTTTAGGAGCCTTTCGGCTTTGGGCTTTGGGCTTTGGGTCTTGAGTCCTGAGTCCTGGGATTCGGGTCTCGGGTTTCGGGTTAATATGTAAATGGCGGATAACGCGAAATGTGCAAACTTTGGCTGCGAAACAATTTACGCGGCATTAAGCGAAACGCGTGCGCACACCTCACCTCAGAGAAAAGTCCGTCGACTTGGGACCCGGCTTCAGATTGCTTTCGATTAAAGTTGTCGACGTCAAAGTCATTGACTAAATAAGAAGCATCCATAAAAGCCAGCAAAAAGCGGCAAAGTAGTTAGCCCCACCCCAGCAAGCTCCCACAAACCACCCAGCAAAAAAAAAAATTGGTGGGAAAACCCCGGGAAAGAGAAAAAACTTTGACAATTTGAAGAGGCGGTGGTGTGGGAGCAGGGTAAAAACGAAAGTTCCGTAAATGAAAGCCAGGCAAAGAATAAGAGAGAAATAACGAAGCTAGCACGTGTCCCGATTATGAGTTTGACTGCCAAAGGTGACGCCGGGTGGGGCTTTCGGGGGTTAAAACTTCAATTGTGATACAGCACAGAACAGATTTCAAGTTTGCCCCCAATAGATTTTGATGGCCGTGAATTGCCGTTAGCTGCGTGATGCCAATGCCGCACAACCTTGAAGGTTAAACAACTTCAGGTAGAAAGCTTTTTTGTCGAGTTTAAGAACTCTGTGAAGAGGTCTTCAAACTGCACTTGGGTAAATAATTGTTCTAAGTAAAACTTTATCTTCAAGCTGTTATAAGATAATTCTTGTTAGTTCTTTAAGCTAAATAATATTAGCAGTAATTGTGACTCACTCTAAGATAAATAAAACAAGCGAAATGGGGATGGCTGCGGCTATCATCTTAGTCTTTAAATTAAATTGAACATTCATTAGTTGATAAAAGAGTCTGTTTGCATAAAAACCATAATTATATAATTGGACATTTGAAAAACTCACAAATGGCGGTCAAGTAGATTAAACAAGATTAAATATAATATTTTACAAATTGTTTATTTGATTTTCATACACTAGCTAATATTTAATTCTGTCTGTAAAAATAATTGAATATTCTTTTTGTTCATACTATTTGCTTAGACAAATGACGATTTCGTTGAATCAATCAAACGTATTTACACTAAAGATTAATCAGACAGCCACGACCCAAAATTGAACTTGTTCTTTCAATTTTCACAGGAACTTCCGCCGCCCTCCGAAGCTAAGGAATCCGCAAAGCACTTGAAAACTTCTAATGCTCTTTCCGAGCACGAAAAACGAGGGAAACTTTAAGCTGCTACCATAATTCAGCACAGCGAAGGGCAGGGGGAAAACGGATGGAGATGGTTGCGGAAAAGTTCAGGGAAGAGCGAAGGGGAGAAGCGGGGAAATGTCTTGCATAATTTGCCTGCAGAGCGCTGAAAAGTAAATTACCGCCTAAGACTTCCTGTATTTGTTGTTTCGGCGGTGGGCGTGTCAAAAGTAGCTTGTCAGGACGATGGGATCAGCTAATAAACCACGCATCCCAGCCCAGGACACGAGCTGCAGGAGCAGCAGGAACCGGAGTGCCAGGAGTGGCAGACACAGGAAGCAGGAGCCAAGTGGAGCATTTAAAAGCAAACGCCTCTGGGGTTCGTCAATTGAATTGCCAAAAAATTTAGCAGCTTCTGCTCGGGTGGCTCCTTCTCTCGCTGGATGGGGTGGATTCCGAGTGGATGGGTGATGAAAGGCGGGAAATGGTTCGGTTTTACACCCAGAAAAAATGGTGTTTAAACGGGTAACCAATTCTCGTTTTATTAAATTCGATAAACATGTTATCTTTGACGAGGGAGTATTATGAGCTGGTGGTACGCTAACAAGTATAAATATTTATACAAGATCGCTTAAAGAACACAAGTGACAGTAGAAGAGATTCTGGAAAAGCCAAGTATACCTTTGACCTTATTAAAATTATTTATAATAGGATTAATTGTTTTGCCGTGTTTCTTAGGAATGAAAACAACCTTCCTTATCTGGTTTCTGATTTTTTTTCAAGGTGCAGATGGGGATGGGCCCAATGTGTGCGCTGCCTATAAAAGGCTTTCAATTTTTCTCTGCTGTCTGCTGCTCCGTGGTCCTTTGTATAGCTTTAATGCAGGCACGTCAGCAGCAGCAATTTGGAAAGGAGCAGCGTTCGCAGGAGCCAAGCCAGTGGCAGTGGCAGGATCAGGAGGACGACAGGCTACGACATTGATGGATACGCAGTTAAGGAATGCCGAGTCAGCCTTTGCCTGCAGTAGGTGTCAGTCGGTTCCTCAGTTCGTCAGTCATCACAGCCATCCATCCATCCGTCCGTCCGCCCGTCCGCCCGTCTCTCCAACCGACTGTGTATGAGTGTGTGTCTGCTTGGGTGGTACGTGGTTGGCTTTTATCACTTGTTAGTATCTAAAAATACGTGGCCCACATGCCGCCTTTCATTTCATTTCATTTCATTTCACTTGGTTCGGTTTGGTTTTTCGTTTGGTTTTCCGTTTGGCCCGCCACTTTCCCTCCGCTCTCACCTGTGCACCGCGCTTAAATACAAAATGATAAATTGCCATTTTGACTGCGGTCCCTGGTGCGGCACCAGCCCCATCCCCGTCGACCCATTCGAATTTCAAAGCCCCCAACCCCCTTTTAGTACCCCCAGAGTTTGACCCAGCGCCACTGCAGAAACGCAATGAACTCGACTCCTCCGAGTCCCAATTTTGGTATAAACAGTATGTGACTTGTGTAAGGGTATATAGTGTTCCTACAAATAGCAATCAATGGGAATTCGTTGAATTCTTAGGCATCAAAATTAAATATATTCCTTGCTTTTTAATACATATCTTCCAAGGAAAATAGTACATAGGCTAAGACAGCTAATAATCGCAAGTTCAAGTTAGATAGATCAAGGGAATACTAACTACCCGGTATTCTTATGGTCGGGGCAGCCCCACTTCAGCATTCTTACTTGCCTTTGGCCTCGCCTGCTGCTTTTTTGGCCTGCAAACTGTTTTTGGCGCATTGGTTGGGCTGAAAAATTTCCACGTTACGCGCCGCTGATGTCGACGCCCAGATAACACTAAAACGCGAATACGTGGGGCCGTGCAAACATCACTACCAATGCCACTTCCCAACACCAATAGGAATTCCAATACCAATACCAACACGAAGGCAAACAGCACGCACACAACCCCACATCTGCATGCCCAGATGGAACAGATACAGAGTAGCGTTAATGGGCCGCCTCGGATCGTTGATTTCCACAGGCGGGACCCAGGCACAGTGGAGCTGTAGTGGTACCAGTGGAACCTCTTCGCTTCCAGAAAACCTAATGGATTCTCAGAAAGAGAGATTGAGAAATAACAGTGTGCCCGGAATTCCTCGAAATTCAATGTGACCTTATGGAAAAAAAAAGTTACAGGTAAACTATTTTCATCAGTATATTCCTTTCACAGGCTTTTTCCATTTGCCAGTTTCTCTATTCTTGGTAAAGGTCGCAGGAAAAGTTCAAAATGCAAGTTATTCTATTGAATACAGGTTTCTCTTTAAATTTATTTTTAGACGAATGGGGACTTTTTCCTGGAGTCCAAGGGCCGCCATTTTGAGTATTTTTACTCTTACTTTAATTGACGTTTCTGTTTTGCGTCAAGAAACAAGTTTTCTCATACATTGAAGCCTCAAGCATTGAAGTAAAGTTTCTTAATCAGCCAAATCAGTATAATTTCAACATTTCAAAGGTCACCACACAAATGTCAAGGGCCAATTGAAGTTCACACATGGTTTCATTAAGTTTTCAACAGCTAACTGCAAACAATCGCAACCTTTGCCCGATTCCATTTTAATCTCCATTGAAATTGCACTTGACTATGGCTTTTCTCTGACTTGTCCCCATCCCAAAGTCCCGATGTCCCTATGTCCCCATGTCCTTGCCCGGGCCACTAACCCTCCCACCTTATCGGGTGTCTAGTGATAAACACTTTGCCGTACTCTCGACCAACGCCTCCTCATCCTGCGATACGGAAGGCATCCACACACAATTACCCATGCGAACCCTTTTGGCATTACACCAGCAGCCCCGCCGCTCAAAGGGCCCGAACCCCGTCCACACACTAATCTGACATTGCAGCTTATCCCCGAACAAAACGACAGAGATGGAGGAGAGATGGAGGGCAGGGAGCATTCGGGATACGGGAACCGGGATCCGGGTTAGGGCGGGACAGGACAGCAAAAAAGAAACCACTCACCGCAGAGCCAACTCAATTTGGTGGCCATCATTGCAAACGGCCAAAACACGGACAAAACAGTAGCAAACAGAGCAAACTTCAAATGCCAAATGGCGCACAACTTCATTTAAAAGGCATTACGACAAACATTTTGCCCAACAACTCTGATGGCAACAACAGTTTGCACCTTTTTGGCAAAAGCGTTGACATAAACGCTGGCCCATTAGCATTTTTTATGCATTAATGACAAGCCACAAAAATGGACACATCGTCATGCATATGAATGAGCCAAGGCGGCGCAGGATCCCCATCGATGTGTGAGTGTGTGACAGGATACGTGGCCACATCTGTATGTGTGTTTGGCAGTGGGTGTAGTAGCTCCGGGTGTGGCTATCCCGCACGCGACAATAGACACTAAAACTCATCAGGATGCGCCAAACGAGCACTGGATAAAAAGGGTCGAACATAAGGGAAACTGAACCAGAGATACTCTTTGTACAAATTAATTGAACGGTTTGGAAGCGGTGTGGGATACGTTTTATATATATATATCTGGGTAGGTAATCTTGAATTAATTTAATTTCTTATCTGTAAGTTAACTCTAAAGATTGAAGATATTTGCTATTTCATACATAGCCCTAAAAACTTAAAGTTTTATCCATATCAGGATCGAAGCAGCTGTATATAGCCTTTGTCGTTTGAAAAATCTATCAGTTTTTGATCTAACATTAGGTAAAACCTCGATTATATAAGTATTTATATATGTCGCTAAAATAATATAACATTAATTCCATACAAAACTTTTACTTTTAGTTTCCTTATTATCATCGAACACTTCATTATTTGTTAGTTTTAATTTAGGTAAAGAAGAAATAAGTCTATTGTGTATAAGGAATAATGTGCTTCAAAAGGATATAACTCTTCGTTATTAGTTTAAGATATCTTGAGAAGGGGTTTTCGATAAATAAAAACACAATCTTCCCCTGTCAATTTTGATAAAATATTTTAACTCAAAATATATAAAACACAAAATCTCTTATATTCCAAGTATATTAAATTATAATAAGAAAATAAGCTTATTTGTCTGTGTTAATCATCAGAATTTTCGGTAGGTTTTACTTCACTTACAATTTAAACTTCAACCACAATTAATACTCTTACAAACCAATAGAGATTTCTATGGGTTTCTCTAGGCAAAAAACATTTTCCAAACATAACTTCCAAACCAATGTGCATACCTCTCCCTTATGGATATGACGTGTCCGTGGCTTAATAAATTTCGACTCTAAAAAAGCGCTGGAAAAAAGATTTTTGACAAACTGCGCATAGATGGCGCGCTCTGAAGATGGCGCCTGTGTTGATAAGCGCTCCCAATTGCGGATGTTTTGAATAATCGATGCTTCCTGCTGCCATGAATGTGCCCGATGTGTGCGGAGTGTGTGTGTGTGTGTGTATGGGGAGTGGTGTGCCTGTGCAGGGCTTCCAGCTTATTTTTCTTTTCTATGCGAAACTACGCTTTTTTCAATGCCCATGCCACGTTGATTTTTTTCACATAAATTTCAATTCAGAATCGCTCACATTTTGCATTCATATGCAAAATTTCGTTTTTCGTCTGCGCATTTTTATTTGCCAATTAAAAACAGCCGCAGGCTCTGCATTCCACGCTGCTGCTCTGGCGGGGAATTTAAATTTAAATACAAATTGTTTGCAGTTTCTTCTATTTTGACACGGGACACCGGGACACGGTGCTGCGCCTGCACCTGCCCGGCGGACGAGAAGAAAAGCCAATTGCAGGGCGTTGCATTTAAATTGCACATTGAACTTTGACATTCCGATAGCAATGCGGCAGAGCCGAAGCGATGGCAGATAGGATCTGCCAGCTGCAGGCTGCAGAAGGCTTCTAGTTTGCAGTTTGCAGTTTGCTCGGGAAGCGCAATTTATTGGCCAAATATGCAAGCGAATCGAACTGCAGCTAAATGCAAGCGAAATGTCAGACGAGGTGTGCGAGGTGTGAGGGAGTAATGCCACAAGCGAAAACATTGAAAACTCCTAATACTGATTTTTTGTCATTTTCAAGTCCCGGAAAATCTCAACTTCCAAGCATACATTTGTATAGTAACCTCTTTATTAGGAATTCTACAACTTTTAAAAACCTTTTCAATGTCTCAAAGGGTAATAATTCTTACAATTCAAATTATACAAACAATCTTGGACATCTATGGAGTATATAATGAATTCAGAAAATGTGTAAACATATAAAATCTCTTTAAAATCCAGCAAAATTATAGTTTATACAAGATTTTCCGGAAGTCCCGGAAAATCCCAACTTCAAAGCATACATTTCTATGGTAACCTA
>JAEIIH010033009.1:0-15202 GCA_018904745.1 Drosophila orosa | reverse complement strand
GTTGCCGTGGTCGAACGCAGAAGTGGAAAGAGTGTTCAGTCAAATGAACAACGTTAAAACAAACATTGAACTCAATTTTACACATTAGGTAATTTGGGTCGGAAATGACTCCTTCACTGCGTTGCAAACTTCTGACTAAAATTATAATACCCTGCAAGGGTATAAAAACCGCGTCAGGCCTGGATGCAGGACCCTGCATTTAAGAATTGGCTAAATGTAGATGCTGCTGATGATGGCAAATGCAGCATTACAGCAAAACTTTGCGATTTCAACCCAGTAGGAGATAATATTGAAGAGATTCTATTTCAATATAAGAACGTCCATCTGATCAAATGGTCTCATTTGACGGATACCACAAGCTTTTGGGCCAAAATGTTCAAGTACGTCGATGCAGCAGGAAACAAACGATTTTCAGCACTAACTGCATTTGCGCTAAACCTTCTGTCGTTGCCGTGGTCGAACGCAAAAGTGGAAAGAGTGTTCAGTCAAATGAACAACGTTAAAACAAAAATTGAAATCAATTTTACACATTAGGTAATTTGTCTTTTTAAGTAATTTTGTATAATATATTTAAAACATTAAATTTAATATTTAAAGATACGGACTACGCCGGGAGAATAAGTACTGCCACAACTACGAAGTCCCAGATTAAGGTTGGGTTAGCTTTTTTATGCTGTGAAGAGATGACAACACAGTTTATAACGCGCGCGCAACTAATTCAAATAAAATTTTATCCAATATTTTTCAATAAAGGAAAAAAAATTTTAATTAAAAACTTGGTTGTTTTTACCCACAAGAACATCGGCGGAATGACATGCAATAGTGCAACGACAACCAACAGATATAATTGGCGGATAGCCATAAATAGGTAAAATTAGTATTCTTGGAATCGCAGCAGTCTTAATTCTGTCAACAAATAAATTTAAATTCGAGTATTAATTTGGTAGGACTGGAAAATAAAATCAATCAAGTAATGTAATTATTAATATACCTTTTGCTTAGTATAGAATATTAAGTTTTTAAATGTATATTTTAGGCTATAACGTCTTCGAAATCTAGCCAGCAATAAATACGCCAAACTGGCAGCACTGGTTTTTCAAAATTCCCAACTGGATGCAGCTACGGCCACACTGTCAATGTGTTTGTTTTCGGTCGAAGGGAGAGTTTCTGTTAAATTTAGCTCGGACGGTTACGGTTGGAGCGGATATATTTTACTCTGCGAACTGGAATGAAATGATTTAAATCACACGCTCGGCCACACACACGCTGAGGATTTTTGTCGGTGTTTTATTTATTTTACCCATACACTTTCTGGTGAACGTGGAGTAGTGCAGTTGCAGTTATATAAAGTCGCGGAACTATAACTGCATATTTACAGTAAGTTCGTTTATCAGTTCCCTTTGCGTGAACATATATGTACATATGTATGTACTCTCGCCTCCTTCAGTTTTGCGTCGTTGTTTCGTCCGCCGTTGTTCTCTCGTCTTCTCTTCTCGCTCTTTTTTTTCGCTTTCCTCCCCTTTGAACTCTCCACCCCCGTCTGTGTGCATTTCCCAACTACGTCACACACCGAATTCACTTTTGTTTGCTATTTATAGACGCAGATTAACTGCACTCCGCAGCCACGAAAATGGGGGAATCGAAATAGGGAAAACTTGGTGGTCCGGTCCGGTCCTCATATCTTCAAACGCTGTTGCTGCTGTTATCAGCGCCAAACAACAGCCGTCGTAAATAGTGCGAATCAACATGCTTTTTGCAGCCCCAACAGCTGATTTCCTAGCCAAAAGTCGGAGAAAGGTCTAATCGGGAGGGTTCACCGAACTAGGCAGCCGCCGACAGCACATAAATACATATCAAGTATGTACATACATACATATGTAGATATCTCGGCTCTCCGACGCCAACATTTTTCTAGCCGCACTGGCTCAGTTGTCTAAGGTGTCTGGGATTCCCGAAGAAAACGTAGACGAGACGCGCGAGTGAGTGAGTTCGAGTCCCACTCCGTCCGCCCATGCTTGTTGGCTTCTTTCGACGATAATCCACGTTATTTAGCCGTTAACTCCTTGGGCAACATTAATTTTTGTTGCTATATTATTTTTTTGTACTCATTAATTTATATTTTTACTTTACAATCAAACATGCTGAAATTCCAAAACAAATAATTGATACCTCGGCTGCATTAAGTATTATCGGTTCCCAAAAAAATCAAGTTCTTTAAATGGAGTTTAAACTAGTTTCAACACATTTGTTGAATTTATTCAAGGCTTGAACTCATGCCATTGACAGTTTTTGACTTTTTAACCTTCGAAAAATGTGGTTTTCTCGAAATATTTTAAGCAACTGAGGTTGCACTTATCACAATTTCTATATCTACATTTTTTAGATATGTTTATAAAGGTTTATAAAGAAACACAATTTGTACATCTCTGCAGCAGTACAATAACCTCTTGCAAATAGTAAACTGGTTTCTCTTGAGTTTTTCCTAGTGGCATCGAAACTAGTTTAACATTTTTAAAATTATTTTAAAAGTTCGATTTGAATTCTAACAAAAATAGTACCTTCAAGGATATTGTGGCTTTTTTATACCTTTATTTAT
This sequence comes from Drosophila orosa, assembly GCA_018904745.1. NCBI lineage: Eukaryota > Metazoa > Arthropoda > Insecta > Diptera > Drosophilidae > Drosophila > Drosophila orosa. The sequence continues at coordinate 12,606 of JAEIIH010033009.1, read as the reverse complement.
TTCTGGTTTGTTGGAAATAAAATGGTATTGGGTTCTATTACTATTCTCTGCTTTCAGATTGCAGATTTACGACTTGGAAAAACTTGAGATGTATTTAGAAGTGCGACACTCTTTTTCAGTTTGTTCAGTTCTCTCGCGCTCTCTTGGCTTTAAACGGTGACGTAATTTGAACTGCAATTGCCGTCTTGTTTTGGTCTTATAAGAAATACATGCTGCGGCGAAAACCGGTTTCAAGATAGTTTACTTTTGTTTTCGGAACTGCGCCGCACCAAAACAAACTCAGACCTAACATCTGGCATGGAAAGCCCCACCCCCCAGGCCTTTCCCCACTTGGCTCGCTCCTCCCCATCATTATTTTAAGATGGGTCTGAATGTATTTGAGATAATCATCGGGTGACTATTGGGCCGGGCTGTCTGTATGTCTGGTTGTCCATATCAATGCGATCCATACGACGCGAGGTGACGAAAGCCCAGCAACTTTGCTAACGCGCGTTCGTTCGATTCGTTTGTTTATTTATGGGCAGCAGTGGCTTCCGTAGCGGCCTTGACATGGTTACAACACACGTCCGTCCAGCTCCAGCAATTGGTCGCCGCCGACAAAGCATAAACATGCTCATGGAATAGCCGCTCGTTTGATCTCGTTCTAATTATAGAGTCCCTCCCCCCCAGGCACATTACCCGAAAATGTTCGTCGCTATAATGGAGTTCAGGTCATCAGAGAATATTTAAAAAATGCTGTCTTTTAGTATTCTGAAAAGAGCTTGATTTGTCCTATTAGGAATAGCTGCTCTTGCTTTGGCTAGTGATAGTTGGCACATTAGCAAGACTTAACAAATAGTGGAGGTTTCCCAAGATTTCCCTCTTGAATGCTGACTGCGGTTCAAAAAGATTCGAAGTCGAAGGTATCTTGTATTTTCTGCACTCAAAGCTTTACTTTAATTTATAAGAATTCAGTTAGCATTTACCTGTGGAAGATGTTGGTAACTTCAAGAAAATCGTTATATATTTATTATTATTTTTCATTAGTGTTATAAGTATTATTCAATCACAGTTGTGGCAATAAAACTTATCTAGTTGGTTATGGTCTAATCACTATCTTTATGCTTTGATTTAATGATACTTATTAATTTAGTTTAATCTCCAGCTGATGGCTTGACATTCAATGATATGCATACATGTGTATAAAACTATCTTATCAATTCTTTTATAGTGAAAGCACTATTTCTATACATATGTGTATGTATGTATTTGTTCCCATAATAATGTTTAATTAACAACCCGCCACTTGGGGTTCTTGAAAATAATTTTGGGTTGGGTTTCATGAGTTCAATGACAATTATTCGGTGGTGTTTAGATATGAAAACAGAAAAATGTTGGTAGAATCTGTTACTGGCTAATGAGTTTTGAAATTCAGCATTAAGATTTGAAATTTCATGCCTGAATCCTTACTTAACTAATATGCCATACGAAAAAACACAACGTAAAGTCAATGCTGCTCTTTTAATACCTTGATTTTTATATCTCTCCATCTCGAATTGTGAGAACTTTATATATAAGGAAGATTCATAAGTGATATCTAAATAACCCAGTTATTGAAAGCAGTTAAGACGTATAATTGCTTAGGTAAACCATAAAATATTTATCAGCTGTCATCTAGACATGCTTTGCAAGTTTCCCGACACTAGTCTTTGTCCCTCTCGCGTGGGATTCGATTACAAGTCTCGTAAAGCTTGGGATTGGTCGGTGCTGCCATGACATCATCATCATTGATGAATGGATGCGCTTTCCATCGGGTTTTTAGGGTCTAAAGTGTCACCCACACGGCTGTTCGCCCACCCAGTAAAGGTTTCCCCACCATTACAGCGTTACAGCGTTACAGCGTTACAGCGTTACTGCGTTACAGTTTGGCGGAACGAAAGTGGGTCAACCGGTTCCATTTGGGGTGCGCTATCAACACGCAACCTGACAGATCGATAAAGAGGCCTTTGCCTTTGCTTTCATTGACGGTTCAAATCTCTTACATTAAATCATAGTAAACACAAGAGTGCGTATATGTTATACAAATTATTTTCGCTTCTTTTAGACTGTTAATTCCTGCGCCGAGCCATGGGTCAGATCGTGGGCTCCATGCAGATGAACGTGGCCGAGGTGTTTAGCAACCGGCGGAAGCGGAAGCGCAGCACGGACTCCTCGCTGGGCAAGGACGAACAGGCCCAGCTGGACGCGACACTACCCAAGAAGTAAGTGCTTAGTGAGGCGTGCGATGCCAACGAATTTACAAATATCTTCGTTTCGCTCAGGAAAAAGCTTCTGACCACCACCCAGTACATATACAAGGCTCTGTTTAAGGAGCAAAAGAACTCGGATGTGTCCGTGATGGCCCTGGACAAGGTGTGGCACCTGCACAAGGTCTACCTGAGCCAGAGCCCCTACTTCTACACCATGTTCAATGGGACGTGGCGGGAGGCGCAGCAGAAATTCGTGCAGATCACGATCCTCGACGATCGGATCACCGTGGCCAGCCTGGATGCTGTATTCGGATCGATGTACTCTGACGAGATCGAGATCGAGCCGACGGATGTGATCCCAGTTCTGGCCACGGCCACGCTGTTCCACTTGGACGGGATCATCGACAAGTGCGCCGAGGTGATGGTGGACACTATCAGTCCGGAAACTGCCATCCAGTACTACGAGGCAGCCTGCCAGTACGGTGTGGTGGGCGTGAAGAAGTCTACGTTCAAGTGGTTCCAAATCAATTTATTGAGCATATACAGCAAGCAGCCAAACCTGCTGAGACACATCTCCATCGATCTGATGAGGGCCCTCACCGCCAGCCATGATCTGTACGTGATGCAGACCGAGTTCTCACTCTACACTCTGCTGCGCACGTGGATGTTCCTACGCCTGCATCCCGACTACGACCCCGAGGATCCTGTGCAGCGGGCGGAGGCGCTGAAGACACAGGAGCGCCTGACCAACGCCGGCGTGGAAACGCACACGCCCAGTGTGGATGTCGTCCTGTGGACGTACTTTACCAACCGCATGGAGGAGCGCTCGTTTCTCGCCACGCCCGAGGGACAGCCCTACGTGAGAGTCTTCCAGAAGCTGCGCACCCAGTACCTGACCAACCACTACATGGATCTGAAGATTATCTACAACGACAACATCATACCCAAGGAGTGGCTCTATCGGCACATCCACAACCACTGGGATGCCCTGCTGCGCATAGATCATGGTCAGGAGGACTGGTAAGGGACTCTACGTCTCCGCCCTTGCGAATCTAATTGTTTCTTTTTGCGTCCACAGCAGTCCGCACCAGCTGGACAACGAGGAGTTCTTTGAGAACTGCATGCGGTGCGGCCGCCTGCTGCTGGAGCCCGGTTACCAGAAGTGGCGCTGGACAGGCTTCAACTTCGGCATGGATCTCATTCTCATTATGGACTCGCGCAGACTGAACATTCGTCGCCACCACCGGCATGAGCACGAGCGAGTGCTCAGCCTGCAGACGAAGCGCAAGTTCATGATCCGCACCACGGTGACATCGATCAATGCCCAACGGCAGCCGGTGTTCACCCAGACCTCGGAGATATGCTCGCTTAGTCTGGAGAAGAACGAGGAGGTGCCACTGATGGTACTTGACCCGAAACTGGTTCATCCGCTGCTTATCTCCATCAACATGTTGGTCGTGATGCCGCCAAACCAGAGCTTCAAGGAGATTGTGCCGCACAGCAAGGAGGCGATGACGACATCTCTATCCATACCCATTTCGGAAATCGGAGCGGACTGCGAACGACCGATGACCCCGTCCAGTGCCGACGATTCGGCGGTTTTTATAGGCGACTCTGAGGCTTCAACACCGTCGTCGCCGGCTCCGCGGCCCAGGATAACTTGGGGTGCAGCCAGCAGCGAGACGGACGCCATAGGCGAACTGGCGTGCTGAGCGCGTTCAACCACTACCAGTGCCCACCACTACCACCATTTTCTGTTCATTTGCCCGTTGCCTGTTCGGGCCTCGTAATTGTAATTGTAAATACTTTGCTAACCGATCTGATTTACACAATATCGGCGATCGTTTTGGCATACGCATCAGATTTATCTATATTTAGAGCATATTTTTGTATATCGTTTACATCGCGAAAGTAACTTGTATTTAACTGCTTACACTGTCATCATCATCTACTTGTTTAGAGTAGACGCGCTTCTTCTCGTGCCCCCGCACAATCGCAGATGTTGCAAATATATATACATATACATATATATAGTTTGTAAAATGGCCGTCTTTTAATATTGATTGTTATGTTTAAGTAACAAAATAAACGCGGCAAAGTAACTAAGATACATTTAAGCGTGTTCGAATTACGTACGTACGGTTAACGCATCTACTACTACTGTCCCAACACATTTTATACTCGCTTCATGTACGCACAGTGTAACCATTACCATTTGAGTGATCGATCATTTATTAAAGTTTAAACTATTGATTCAAGCAGCTCCCGACTCGTTTTCTTCGGTCGGTTGCTCATTCAGGACGCAATGTTGCTGCCAGGACTTCATGCTTTTCATCAGCTTCCACAAGGCCAGCGCCTGATCCTCTCCCCCGGCAACGTAGTCTTGCAGGTTTCCCAGCAGCCAGTTGACCTTTTTGTTACGTGCCCGATACGTGTAACTGGAGCTGTTCGCCGCAGCGATGAAGGGTTCCCGCTGCTCTGGGCTCATAAGCGTCCACCGGCGACCGGCCAATAGGGCTACTTTAAACGATGACATATGGCACAGCCTTTTCTTGTTGCATTTCCGGAAGTAAGCGAGGTAGTGGAAGAAGGGATTGCGACCTGCACTCTCCTTCGTCGTGCAATTACTGTTGGCTTTATTCGCCGTCCTGGACTTGCGGCCGCATGATGATGATTTTCTCGAACTCTCTTTGCCACAACATTCCATTTTTCACCAGAATTTCGACACACTATACTGTTAGTATAATATATTTGTATAACAATTAATTCAAAGTACATATGCAGGCTGGTTTTTAACAATTGAATTGTTTGCATTTAACAACGGAAAATTTAATTAGATTTAACTAGAGTTCCCATACGCACACCAAACAAATTCGCCTTCGGGGCTATCGATATACATATAAGGATTGAGTAGAGAATATTCGCCGGACGCGTTTCCGGATCGTACTTTAATAGTAGAAGAGTTCGGGGAAGTTCGTCTCGTAGATGGGCTTCTCGTTGCTGGCCTGCAGCTGGGCTGCCTTGGTGTCGCTCTGCGTGATCTGACGCTCCACGGCCAGCGAGTTGAAGAGTTCGTTCAGGCGGTTCTGGATGAGATCGTGCTGCAAATGAATCAAAATATTAATATTTGATAGAAATTATGCTATTCCAAAGTACAGCTCAGGCCGGGTTTTCCGATTGTCGCTCCTAGTGCAAGATCTGTTTTCCCTCTCACGACTGCTTTACTAAACTCTGTGACTGTTCGGGTTGTTACACACAACACAGCAAAGTATGTGAGCTGACCATTGATCTACATTGACACCTCACTCAGAGAATATGGGAAAAGCTCTCGTATATGCAAGAGATTAATCAAAGGTCCGAGTCAGTCAGTCCTCTCGACTCAGAATCAGTCTTATTTCGAATCTACAACGGGAAAGTCATGTTCCAGCTAAGTAGTGCAATAGCAATTTGCGTTTTGCTGCAGGGAACCCTATCCCATCCTAGTGGTGATCAAGACAAAGTGCTTCCCCTAATTGCTGAAGCACCACTGACCATTGAAAATCAGTGCAATGGATATTGTTTTTCAGTTTTAAAGCCGATCCTGGATCATTTTGTTAGCTTGAAGAAGGGAGCTGATGCGAGTAACGAACTTAGAAACACCATTAAGGACTTGCAGAGTCAGTTGGAAATTACTGAAGGACAAAGATGAACGAATTCATGACCTGCAAGATCAACTGAAGATTCAGCGAGAAGATACAGTAAGATTCAGCGAGATAAGTGATCAGCTCAAGGTGAGCAAATAAACGGATGAGAATCTACCCAACACGTGTCCGAGTGGCAGTCCCAATGGCATTTACCAGATTAAACTTCGGGGAACCCCACCATTTAAAGTTCCCTGCGTTTCGCCTGCATCGGGATGGACTGTTGTTCTCAGTCGCTTTGACGGAAGCGAGTACTTTAACCGCACCTGGAGTGATTACAGGGACGGATTCGGGGATTTAAGTGGAGAGTTTTTTATCGGTTTGGAAAAGTTGCACTTAATGACTCGATCACAACGCCACGAACTTTACATAGAGCTGCGAGATGTTCATGGAAGCACGGCAAATGCTAAATACGATGATTTTATTGTCGGCAGTGAGGAGGAAGAATACGAGCTAAAATCGCTGGGAGAATATACAGGAACTGCTGGAGATTCATTGAGTTATCATCATGAAAAAAAGTTTACGACAGTTGATCATGATAATAATAATACTTGCGTCTATAGTCATGGTGGTGGTGGTTGGTGGTATGGAGATTGTTCAACCGGGTAAATATATAAAATATGAATGCAAAATGCATTTGCTATCTTTAAATTCTATTATTTTAGTGCGCTTACTGGAAAATACTACAAAGAAGGGAAAATGGCGGAAGACTATGGAATTATTTGGGGCGATTGGCGTAATTACGAAGTTTCCCTTACATTCGCTCAAATGATGATAAGGCCTAAAGCTATCTGAATTTATATTTGATATCCGTTTAAATAAATTAGAGATTATCTAATCGGGTAATAACATTTTTCCGAAAAAAATCCAGTACTTTTTGCTAAAACATCTCTCAACTTACCTTTGGTTCTGTGCGTCTCATCAGATCGTCAAACTCGCCCTCGCGGAATGTGCGAACGATTTGCATCTGGCGCTCTCGCAGCTCCCGCTTGGCTGCCTCCGTTGGCTCGGCGAGGGCCCGCTTCATGGCATCGAAGTTGAACTCGGGCGCCAGGAGCTTCTTGCACACACCGGGCGAGCTGCTCACGCTGTCCACGTCGCCGTTGTAGACGGTCAGATCCGCAGAGCTATTGCGCTGCGTCAACTGATTGCTCACCGACTCCACCCACGAGTGTCGGTGGCCGGGATGATCTGTCTGATTAAGTGCGTACGGAGCTCCGGTGTTGAGACGCTGGGCTTCCATGCCCGCATTCTGGAGGCACTCGCCCAGGGCCAGCTTGTCGATGGCGAGGTGCGGCAACGACAGATTCAAGCTCTTGTTGGCCATCTTCTTGGGTTCCAGCAGCGGCGGCAGATAGTGGCTGGCTTCCTCGCGCCGCGCGTCTACGATCTTCTGAGCGTAGTCCAGCAGGTTGTTGATACCGCTTACCCGTGAGATGAGCACCAGCAGGCCGATGGCGATGATGTGCAGGTTGCACTTGTGCACGGTGCCCAGGGTCTCCGTGGTGCTGGCCACCTGCTGAATGCTATGGTTGGAGGGAAAATCGAGGATCAGCAAGGAGTTACACTCTGTAGTACACAGCCGCACTCACCCCAAGATGAACAGGAGGAACTCCTGCACGGTTTCGTTGCACGACATCTCAACGATGAGCAGGGCGGCGGTATTGTAGCTGGAGGACAGGGCGTCCACCCGATCCGATAGCGCCATGCTGTCGATGAGTGCCTGCATTATGTTGGCGCCGTACTTGTGCGTGAAGATGATGTCGGAGCGCGAGGGCGGCTCCTGGGACAGAGCCGGATACGGCTTCACGCTTACGCTGCTGAGCACCTTCTCGTTCTGGTGGCGGTCGAGCAGGGCCTGGAAGATCTGCATCACCACCATGCGCGTGGGGTCGTGGGGAGCGCGCGCCATCTTGAGCAGCGGCTGCAGGAAGGAGGCGGGGAAGGCCTTCTCGAAGGAGACGGTGCTGTACTGGGTGCCCACCTTGAGCAGTGACTTGAGCAGGATGTTCTGCAGCATCTGGTCGCCCTTGCTCTTCTTCGACAGATCCGGCACGGTGTTCATGATGAACAGCATGATCTCGATCTTCTGGTAGTCGGGATGGTGGTTGGCAAACTCGCCCAGCGCATTGATCAGCGCCTCCTGGTACTGCGACTCCTCGGGCGTGATCTCAGTGGTGGTGCTCACGCTCGTCCGTAGGTGCGTCAGCAGATTGTTGATGATGTCCAAGGCCGAGGGCCCCACACTCTCGCCCGCCGCAATGGCAATGATCTTGGACAGCACGACGGCCAGCGAGGTGCGCGTCTTGGGCGAGGACTTGAAGTTGTTGTCCAGGTGCTGCATCAGCGTCTCCACCACGGTGTACGAGTACTGCGGCTGAATGGAGATCATCACGATACGGAACGTGTGAATCGCAAAGGTGTTGGGTACCCACAGCTCATGCCGGTCCAGGTGGCTGTAAGTTCGCAAGATTATCGATTAACGACTGCTGGCAATGCTTTCCGGGTGCACTACTTACGTCAGCAGCGGCTTGAGCACGCTGCGAATGTGTCCGAAGGAGGCGCGGCCCACCAGCTCACGCAGCACCTCCTCGGCCAGGGCCGGCGGCGTTACGTTGGTGGCATCCTCCACGGGCGTCAGATCGCCGGACTGCAGCGATAGAGAAATAGATTAGTAACTGGGCTACGGACCAGAGCTAAGACAGCCAGCTTAAGCATATGCAATTCGATTCGAGATCATTATTACCGCCAGTAAATTTTTCTTCACGAACATAACGTTTACACAAAACTGATTTGGTTATTTGTTGTTGTTGTGTGTTGGTTGTGTTGTTGTAATTGGTTTTGGTTGGGTTTGGTTTGCATTAACAAAATACACGGAAAACGAAATGCAAAATACATTGAAATTAGTTGAATGAATTGGCCAATGGGTCTCATCGGGTCAGGTCATCTCCGAGCGGGCACAAAGTAGATTCTTGTTGCAAAGGAACACCTACCTGCATGTTGAACAGCAGCGAGGGCACAATCTTCTCCATGTGCTGCGCCTCCCAAATGTTCTCCACCAAGTCATCGGACACGGTCTTGCGGATGACGCCCTGCAGTCCCTTGATGCCCGCCAGCCGCAAGCTGTCCCGCAGGCTGGCCGCATCGCTGTGGCACATCGAGGAGAACTTGGAGATGAAGAAGTCATAGCGACGATGGTAGGAAGGCGTGTCCTCGTTGATATTCGCAAACTTCACAAACTGTGGAGCGAAAGAGAGGCGTTGCAGAAGCAGACTCAAGAGAAGTTTGTAGGGGGATCCTTACCGAATTCGTGGCCATTATCTTGAGGTTGGGGTTCGAGTCCTCCAGCAGCTTCTGCACCATGCGCAGAAAGGACTCCACAAACAGATTGAGCGTCGTTTGGGCATGACAAGCCTGCAGCAGCAGGTCCATGGCCTCCATGGCGATCTCGGCCAGCCTGGCAAGTATTCCAAGTTGATGTAGAGTCTAGACTTTATCTATGTCCATATTACTCACTTGTAACGCTTCCTGTTGATGTCCTTGGTGGCCTTCTGGTACAGATACTCGCCAATCCGGTCCAGCTTGTCCGGCGAGCTAAGCGAATAAAAGGTCAGCTTCTCCATATTCGACTTGACCAGCCCGTCCTCGGGGTTCACCGGAAAGATGTTGTCCACCAGGCGCTTGTAGCGCGGCCTGAGCGCCGAGCAGCAACCGCAGCAGCCTAGAAGGGCGCAGGGAAAGGCACAGCGATTAGAGGGATTTGGAAGGCAGACGTGGATGCAGCGGTAGGTGAACATGGCGCCACCCGCTCACTCCGCTGGCGCGAGCGTGTGTGTGGTGTGTGAAAACCGACTCGACTGGGTGCGACCACCATTTTCCGCTTAATCTTATCGCGATAATTGCTCTGGTGGACTATAGTTTCCTCGTTCTGTTCGCGCGCCGCCCCTTCGTCCATCCGTCCGGCTTGATTTGAGTGATTGGCTCTGCCGCTCATCGCACCAACGCACAACCCTTTCTGTGCAGTCCGACCCCTTGCCCCCACCAACTCCACCCCAGTCACCGTCGCCATCGATTAGTAGGTGTCGTCATTCCTTGCCGATTGCATGGATTGGCCAATGACCAGGTGTTTGTGTGTTTTTCGCTGCGAGGTCAATCCGCTCAGTGGCCCGTGGCACGCCAAGCGCTCTCCTAATTGCTTACCAGGCATGTTTACGTCGTAACTCGCTTCTTTGGGGCCTTTATCGCGGCATTAGATAATAAAACGCTGCGATAAAACTGCCCAGCTTCGTGACTTTTTCTTTTGTTGTGGATTTTTTGTCAAAAGTATCTTAAAGTTCTTTGGTCGAGGGGGGAGGTGAGGGTGGACGCAGTGTGACCGCGCTCTGAACGGGTTAAAATACATAGATACTACGATTCTGTTATAAAATGGTTGAAAACTTTGATATTTGCTGGTAAAAGGTACTACCGTTTCCCGAGCCTTTTCCGACAATTTTCCGCATGTTACTTTTAATTTAGGCATTTCACTAATACAATTACTTAATACAATAACTTTATATACAAACTTCAAACAGTTTTTATTATTATATAAACCATTTATATTTCAAAGTTCGAAATTTTGATAAATATAAATATATTTTACTTAGTTTAAAATTTACCAATCATGTTGTACAATTTTCTACATAAAACAGAACCTGTACTGAAATTAATTTTAATTATAAATTTTGTTTAATACAAATTTTCAACAATTTTCTTAATCCATTAATCATTTTAATGGCATAAAATTAAAGGCCAACGTAGAGTCTAGTTTTAATTTCGTAAATATACTGTTAACCATGATTCAATTATAATTGTATCTTGCTGTTAATGATGTTTATTTTATTATGTTTACATTCATTTTAACTTGAAAAAACTCGTTTTACATTAATTACATTAAATGATAAAATATGATCAGGATATGTATGAACCTACAGAAGCTTCATCCGCTTTCTATTATATTTACAGAAAGCGAAAAACTAATAAAGGTCTTACTACAGTCAAGTGTTTTTTCTTCTTTTTTGCGTTTTACTGAAGCCTTTCCAAAATGTGAAGGCTTCTCTTCAGACTTAAAGGTTCTCCCTCCCATCTTTACTTACAACTTGGATCCGTGCACTTTTGCACGAAACTGTCGAAGAACTCCGGCAATTCCGGCGGCTCGAAGCAGCAGCGAATCAGGGCCATTTTGGCATGCGAAAATCAGTGACGACTGGGTTTTTGCGATTGCCTATCTTTGTCCTCTCTTCCAGGACGATGACCGTGAACTTTGGATATTTTTAGCGCGAAACTCTGCTGCGTTGTTTTTGCTTCCGAGCGCTCTATTTGTTGTTGCTCCGGGTCAGCTGATGGGCACGACGACGACTAACGGGAGGAAAGCTTCCGACTCACTTGTCGCGGGGCTTTTTTTACGGCCTTATATCACACAGCAGTTTTTGGTCCTGGCCAAATAATGATGCCATTTCAGCATTCACTTTTGAATACCAATTAGGCGCTGTATACGGCTTAGCAAATACTTGGCTAATTGCATCCGTGCTGGCAAACTATATATATATATCTGAACAATTTAAGGGAACAAATTCTTGATAACAAACAAACACAAACCGCACGCAGAGAGAACAACAAACTGAATGGGAAAATGTGATTTTCGCACTAAAGCTCACCGCATTTTTCAGGTTTCCGCGCAAAGCTCTCCCAGGGGCTTAAAAGCAAAGCTCAGGGGAGATGCAAAGCTTTTCGCATCCCGCTTTTCATTCATGAAAATAAAACGCGTTTAAATGGGCCATAAAATTAAAATTCCAAGGGGTCCGAAAAGTTGCCTGGCCTTCGCTCTGTTTACCGTTATGAGGCGCACAATTAAACACTCGAAATGCAAAGTGTACACTTGACAAAAAAGGAAACAGTACACAGAAAGAAGTAATAATATAAAAATGATTCAGTTATCTGTTTAATGGTAACCAACATAATACAATAATTATTAAAATATCAAGAGAATCACTGAAAATCTGCCTGCTAAAAATTATTAATTATTTTAGGCTAATTGGACTGTAACGAACACTCTCAATGAGCGTTGAACACCTCAACACACTCTATCTACACTTCGACCGGCATGCTCGGGGAAAATGAGCGTGGGGTTGTGTTAAACTGAACAAGAGTGTCACAGAACTAAAAATATATGTAGACAGAGAAGAAAGCGGAAATATGAGAACCCATCGGTTAAGGAAGCGGACATAACAGAGTACCTATCGAAGATGACGCCCAGATGTTGTTGGCCTCGATCTATACCCACCCTACCTGTGAAATCCCATCGGACTCACCCCAATGACAACCGTTGCTTTTACATTACCTCAAATGCCCACCAAGTTATCATCTTACTCCATTTTTAACTCCATACAATATACGATAAACCTAAACCTAATCCTTAGACTAGAAATTACGATATTTACGTTGAGAGACTGCTTATTCATTAATTTTCTTCTTAAAACGGTCGATAAGAAAAATTAATTAATCAAAAAGACAAATATTTCGAATTTACTCAACATTTGTTTGCTTTTTTCTACATTAGGTTAAATTACCAAAGATTATGCAATATTTTATTTTTTTTTTACATTATTTTAAATTAATTTCAAATCTAAACCGATTTCTATCTCATCTCTTTGTATTAACGG